>OY723390.1:30456892-30498056 GCA_963210295.1 Ophion ellenae | reverse complement strand
CAATGCCTTGTCAAAGAAACCCCACACTCGAGGTTACTTTGACACTTGTGAAACAAAGTAATAACATTGTGGTGGGCGTGGAGGGGCTTGACTTTCTCATCCATTCGATAGCCAAAGGACTGTTCTACTGAAGCAAAAAGGTTTGAATTTAGGATGTTAAAAAAAAGTCACCCAAAACTTCCAAAACCTGTTCAAAGTAACCCCATTTTACGGTAGTCCACAGTATTTTCCATCGTACGACTAAATGATTTTTTCCCACGTCCATTCATTTGTCAACAAACGACAAAAATCATAATTCTCGATCGAAAACCGAACCTTTTTATCACCTACATCTCGCTGTTTCTTCAATATCCAAAAATTCCAAAAATTAACCATCATTTCACCCAAACGTTTGCGCACTTCAGTTCAAAGTATCCAGCCCCTGTACGTAGGCTTTCCCACACTCGCGTTCGCGAGTAGTTTTCCCCCGTGCTTCGAATGTATCGAGCGGCCAATTTGCAGACGGCAATTTCCGTTTTTCGCTATTGATTCGCGCATTACTCTCGAGGCACTTTCACAGAGAGTGCTACCCGTGCACAGCCACGCCGTTCTCCCGTCTCGTTTTTTCGCATCGAACTGCAACAAGGCAAAGCTTAGAGTTGGGCCGTACCGTATAGGTGTTCATTGGTGAAAACGCGCGTATATGCAACGAGTACGTTACAAGTTGCCATTACAGAGCGAAGGAAGAAGGTCAGATAGCCCTAATTTCCAGGTTGCTCTCCGCGGAAGACTCACAGTGCGCGCGCGAACACTTCCTTGCCCCCTGCCCCACCCCGATTCATTACCAGCCGGGGTCCCCGTATTATTACGAACCCGAATTACCTAATTTTGCTCGTCGTTACGTTGTTACGGGGGGAGGAGGGTGCCCACCAAATGCGCCCCACCCCACCCCACCCCTGCACCCTCTCTCTCTTTCCCGCGTTGCCGCTTCATTGCTCGCCCTTCCGTGGGGGCGCCCTCTGCTCCGCGGTGCTCTTCCGGCACCTATCCCTTTTTCTCTTACGGCTCACCGGGAGGTGGACGTCGCGACGGCACCGCCAAGCCACGATCGTGATACACATACACACTTTCGTATAAACGTATAGCTTGCTCCCGCTGGCGTTCCCGGGTGAGTCCCTCTTCCGGAACAGGCGAGAGTGAGAGAGAGAGAGAGAGAGAGAGAGAGAGGTTCGCGTTAAGCCACCCCATTTGAGCGTTTTCCACCCCGACGACGACCTTACCGTAGGGTAAATATAGCCCTACCGCGGCGACGAGAAGGGAGCTCGCGGCGCGCGGTGGCGAGCAAGGGTGATCGAGGAAAGGAGCGTCGGGGTTGGGGCGCGTCGTGAGTGGAGGCGGTGGGTTCTGGGGTGGGTTGGGGGAGTGGGTTGGCGGTTTGGGGGACGTTGAGTATGGGGAAGCTGCTTGTGGCTCCTCCACGGAGAGTTCCTGTGGCAAAGTATATAACGCCACCAGAGTCCGCGCGGACACGAGGTTCCCCAAATCGGCCAATGCGAAGCTCTCTCCAACCGACTTCACCAATCGTTCGCCAGTTTTCTCGAGCCAGCGTGCTCTCCGCTGAGCATGAACGCTTTTAAAAAGGACCAATCGCCGAGTGGCACGAACCAATCGCCGACGCGAGCGCGCGTTTGCCTTCCTGAGCGATGAGCGGAGCAGCTGAGGTCGGCACGGTGCTGGTCGGAACGGCTTGGGGTCCGCGCGGACTCGTCTACCAGCCGAGCAGCCAACGCGCCAAATGTACACACAGACGCGTACTCTATACATCAATGGATGTAATGTGTGCGCAGAGAGAGAGAGAGAGAGAGGAAGATGGATATTCGAATGAAAAAGACAAAGATGCCGATGTGGAGTATAAAGGAGTGAGACGACACCGTACGAGAGCTCGATGCGGCGCGTTTCGAGGGCAAAACTATCGGCCACCCATACACATCTCTGTCGAGCCCCCTCTTTCAGCTACCCGCGGAACTCACCCCTTCATTCGCTCATTCGCCCTAACTCTCTCTCTCTCTCTCTCTCTCTCTCTCTCTCTCTCTCTCTCTCTCTCTCTCTCTCTCTCTCTCTCACCCCCTCTCTCGCTCTCTCCTCTCATATGTATACGTTTGTGTGTGTGTGTGTATCTTTATATTCTGCAGCCAACTTTCTCGTAGGACCATAGGGCTCCTGATGCCACTGCTGCTTGGCTGTGCAGGGTAAGAGCCTCGCGAACTCACAACCCAAAGGGAAGAAAAAATTAAAATAAAATAGAAAAAGAAACTTGAGAGACGGAGACTGGGAGAGCGCGAGCGCACGACGGACCCGGGGCACTCATCAGCTCTCGCTGAGCCTTTTTTCTGCTCATCCGTAGAGACGAGTACCTGTATATATATATATATATATATATATATATATATATATATATATATATATATATATATATATATATATATATATATTGCATGTAAACCCTTACCGCGATGAAGCGCCATCTCTTTTCGTCTCACGAACGAACGATGAAAGAACCGAGTGAAACAGAGAAAGAGCTGGGCATCTGTAGCGCGGTGGAGGGGTGAAGGAAGATGGCTACATCGAGCTATTACGGTATAACAAAGTTCGATGTTTCGTGTACATCGCGATCGTACGTCAATACATTGCAATTTATTTTAGAAAAAAAACAATGTGGAGGTATGTGTGTGTGTGTGTGGATGGGTGTATTATATGCAGAAAAGCGGAAGATAAAATGAAGAAATAGTAAAAGATGTAGAGGCACCCTGTTGTGCCAGTCCGAACGAACCCGTTGCCGGGAAACGCGGCGGTGCACCTGATACAGGACGGTCCGAAAAGTGACGTTTGAAAGGACGTGTCCTATCCGAATCACCTTGTACAACTTAGTTTTCGCGAAAAAAGCGTTTTTTTTTTCTTCAAGTTTTTCTGTAGCATGAATGTTCTTTGTTTTTCTCTTGTGTGTGTGTGTGTGTCGTTTCAGAAGTTTTTAGAAGCGATTGGGTGTCGTTGGGACTAGGATAAGTGTTTTTGTATCATCTGTACTTTCGAGGCTAATCCTCTCGAACCTACTTTTTTTGAAATTTGATCGAATTCTCAAGTCGGAGGATAATCATTTACATCAGTGTTCCGTTGATCGATTATTTATCGCTGAAGAGGGCAGGAAACATCGCTGATGAGGCGAGGAAAACGTTTGCCAATTATTATGATTTGATTTTAAAGGGAAGATTTATTCACCATTCTTGGGACTTAGGGTATGTTTTATTACTACTTTTGGCTGTTTCATAGTAATTTAAAAATATTAATCTTTAAAAATGGCACGGTCTTCTAAACAGCATTTTCCAAAGACTTTGACGTTTGCATCGTTCGAATGCAACGATTTTTTTTTCAATTTCTATTATTGCCCGAAACATTTTTTCTGCAACTCGAAGTCCATGATGAAAAAAAGTAAAAACATTGGAATGATTTTACTTATTTTCTTATGAAATTTTTTTACTTATGAAATTTTACTTATGAAAAAGAATTTATTTCTGTTGCCTTTCAACAATGCGGACTTCAAGATCATATTTTCAAAACTAGCGTGACGTATAGCTAAAAAACTAGTCGTCCTATTCTGATGAAATTTGGTACAAATCTTTCTTATGAATAAAACGTAGCCATTTTGTCGGAAAATTTAATCCTTTCGTTGAAAAACGTACCAGCGATATGGAAATTTTTATATTTTCTCTAAAAGTCGCCGCTACCAAAATTGTTCTGCTAGTCAGATTTTTCCAGTTTTTATCATTCATGTTTTCTTTAAACGTTCAATGGCCCCCTATTTTTATTGTCGTTACGGATTCTTTAGAATGTTCAACACCCGTAGAGCAGTTTATATCAGACATCTCGAGTTCTTCAGTGCATAAATTATTAGATAGCAATGTGGCCAGCGTGTCATCTCCATGAAGTGTCGTATGAACAAGACGATTTTAAGAGTATTCATTTTTCGTTGAAAGTTCGGTAACGTGCCATGACATTTTGTCAGTATACTGAGATGCTTTTTTACTTGATTGTATTTTTTATATTGTTAATTATAGATGAAAATTAGTTAGTCGTTAAATGTTCGAGTTCGTGAAAAGAGTTCCTTAATACGATAACACAAGTGATGAAAAATCGCAAGAAAAGTACACACGTACACAAAAGAATTCTTTTTTTAATGATTCTTTCTTGAAGACAAAAAAAGATCGTGGAATACGGTGGGGTGATATGCTCCTTTTCGATACATTCCTTTTGGACGTCATTTTTCGGGCCACCCTGTATACAGGGTGTCGCAGAACTAAATGCGTTCCCTGAAATGGGGAGTTGGGGGTGAAATTCCGAATCGATTGATATAAGCATGTGTGGGTCTCAGATCAACCGCTGAATTATTATTGATTTTTGAAGGCCGGCGCACCTGATTGGCCCGTCTTAAAAAATTAACAATAATTCAGGGGTTGATCTGAGACCCACACATGCTTATATCAATCGACTCGGAATTTCAGCCCCAACGCCCCATTTCAGGGAACGCATTCAGTTCTGGGACACCCTGTATATGTGTATATACGACGGTACCGACACTTCCAATCTCTCGTACCCTCTTCTTTCTTCTGCACCGATCTATACACTCTATTATTCCGTTCAACTCCGTCTCTCCTAGCTATAACTGTCTTTACTTCTCGTACACGCCTTTCGATGTTTCTGCACCCTCGAGTTTTTCCTCGTGTACGACGTTTAGCTTTCGTTTTTGTCTTTTTCTTTCCTTTCTCTTTGGTACTGCGTGCAATATTTATATGCACCTATGGACACGAGCTATGCGTCCGTTTCCATTCGGCTCCATCCGGTATGTCTTTTACTGCCGTGCGATTTTCTTACCCCGTCACTATACACATCGCACGTGCTTCTTTTTTTTTGCAAGCTCTCGGCCGCGTACAGCACGCGGGTTCGTACCCTGTTCTGAACGCTCGAGGACGTAATTCAAATTCTCCGATGTCTGAAATACGTCGGTTTCAACGACTCTATCGAAGAGGCGCAGGGGAAAGAAACAAATGCGGAGGAACATTTCCGAGGATGAGAAAAAAATGTGGACAAGTTTTATCGAGGATGACGGACGAAATCGGGAGGCTTGTGGGCAGTGTTGCCAGAGTGAGCTATCGTTTTGTACTAGACGGCAACGCCAAACCGTAACAAATTTTGAATTTTCGTACTTAAGGCCTAAGGCCACTGTAACGGTCCAAAAAAAAAGGTTTTTTCACGAATTTTTTGCTTCCAAAATTGAAGATAATTGAAAAAAAACTTTTAAGGGTGTTATCGGGCATACATTAAACTTTATTATCAAATTTTTTTACAGCAAAAAAAAACAAAATGGCGGTTCCACAGCTATCTTCCCGGGGCATGTTTTGCTTGCAGGGCTCCGCGGCACGCAGCACCACTGGTGCACTTTTGAATCTAGAACAAAAAAAAAACCATCAATCTAGAGGGTTATAGCTAGAGAATGTCGATCGGATTTTAAAAAGTATCAATTTTTGCGGATTTGGCGTGCGTTTGAAAAAAAAAATTGATTTTTGACGAAAAAAACGGCTAGTTTTTTGTTAATAAAAAATCAATAAATAAAGTTATTGAAAATCCCGATCGACATTCTCAAGATAATGTTAATGTTCACATCTGGTCAAAATTTCAAGTAAAAAAAATGAAAATTGTTCGAGTGATGCTGCGTGCCATTTTGAAAAACCGTATTTCGAGAAAAACGCGTTTAAAGTTTTGCGAATAGTTTTTTATTGGAAAAAATAAAAAAAAGAAGGTAAAAAAAATTTACCGTTAGTCTGCAATCCCAGCACCATACATTTGTCCTTCGATGGCCAAATTTTCGTCTGGCAAAATTTACAGTGGCCTTACCCCTTAAGGGGAGGTACCTGAGTAAACGGCGAGAAAAACATGTAAACTTCGCGAATTTTTATCTCAAAAACTAACGTTTCGATTGGATCCGGGTTTTTTTTAATTGGAAAATATGTACATTGAGGTCTGTTGAGGAATTTTTTAAAAATAAATTCGTTGACTGGAAGCGATTCAAACGCGATTATCTCGAAATATAGTTTTCAAAGTCGATGCCAGATGTATCTCGAAAACGGCTTGTCCAATTTTGTCCAAATTTTGATACAATATTCTCCGATAGTCTTTCTCGTTCGCCACGTAGGGGTTTCTCATTTGATTGAAGCATTGCTTTTTTATGCAATTCAAAATCGTCGGAAATTGCGAACGAAAAACGAATGTTAAATTAAAACGGTCGCAATTCCGTCAAAAATGAAAATTTCAAAAAAATCCTACGGGGCGAACGAGAAAAACTATCGAAGAATATTGTATCCAAATTTGGACAAAATCGGACAAGCCGTTTTCGAGATATATCTGGCACCGACTTTGAAAACTATGGTTCGAGATAATCGCGTTTGAATCGCTTCCAATCAACGAATTTATTGCTAAAAATTCCTAAACATACCTCAATGTACACATTTTCCAATAAAAAAAAACGCGGATCCAATCGAAACATTAGTTTTTGAGATAAAAATTCCCGAAATTTGCCTGTTTTTCTCGCCATTCACTCAGGTACCTCCCCTTAATTGGTGGCATTAGCGGTCACTTTAAATCTAACGTCTGCAACAATATGAAGAAGGCGTGGGAGTTCACTTTTTCCATTGAGGATAAACTAGGGTTTTCATCAATGTTTGAGTTTTTTTCTTTTCAGGGTACTAAAATCATGAAAAACGTAATAGATTCACGAAAGGCGTACTGACGTACTAAATACTCCGAAAACGTACCAGATTTAGTACAATTGTACTAAACTGGCAACGCTGCTTGTTGGGCCGAAAAAATGTTACGAGAACATTTTTCGATAGGGAAAAGGACAAATTCACATTTGTCGCTTAACTTCAGTCATTTTTTACATTTACGTTGGTCGATGTTACATACGAGTGTTGTTTATTTGACGGGCCTGCATAAGCTTGCGGGCCGAAAAAACGGGACGTTTTTTGATAAATTTTTGTAATAAGCGTATTGTGGTGACAAGTTCGGCATTTCACAGACTTTTTCTCGAGAAGATTGAGTTTTATTTTAATTGACAAATATTGATTAACAATGGAGTTATTATTGTTTTAACAACGTGCCGCCGTTGCTGCATGGTTAATCGGCATAGATGGTTCTGGCAATCAGGGTGATGTGAAATGAACAATAAAAAATGTACCCTGAGGATAATGACAAAACGTACGCATGACCGAATAGTTTTTTAAACTTCGAGAGGGAGGGAGAGAGAGAGAGAGAGAGAGAGAGAGAGAGAGAGAGAGAGAGAGAGAGGGAGGGAGAGAGAGAGGGAGAGACTGGGACTGCGACTGCGACTGCGACAGGGGCATGGAGAGGAAGAGGGAGAGAGGGGGGGGGCGGGTTGACATTGCAAACTTTGAATGATCAGAACGCTGAAAACTCCGAAAAAATACTACCCCAAAAGATCGAAACTTCGAAAGAATTTTACCCGAAAAACCAAAACTCCGAAAATCTGACCACCGTCAAAATAATTCGACTATGGAAGTTTTAAAAGTTTCAAAATTTTCAATGAACCGACGAATTATTTTAACAATTGTTTTTATTAATAAGTGATTTTACGTCAGTTTTGAAATTTGTCGAGACAATGTTATACGTTCTACATAATTTTCAGTCAATTGTGTAGACTTTCGCTGGCATAATCTTGACGAACCTTGTAATTTCGAAACATTGAAATTAGTAATTTAAAACCGTCGGCGCATTCAAAGTTCGGAATTTCAACCCGGCCCTCGTGTCAAGATCATTCCAGCAACAGTCTACACAGTGGACTGTAAATGATGTAGAACGTATAACATTGTCTAGACAAATTTCAAAATTGACGCTAAATCAGTTCTCAATAAACAAAAATTCTTTAAATAATTCGTCGATTTATTGAAAATGTTGAAACTTTTAAAACTTCCATAGCCGAATTATTTTGACGGTGTTAACGGAGACTTTGTCCTTGGAGTGCCATATTTCAGGTGTTTACATTTTATTTTTTTTTAAGGAAACGAGTAAAGCTTTTTGAGTGCGGTTTTTTTCTTGCTTTTATTCATGATATACAGAACGTTAAAAAAAATTTTTTTGAAGAAAAACCAAAATGGCGGCCGTTGCAGCTCCGCGGAAACAGGTCCTCAAATCGCGGGAGGTAAACGGCTGACATCACTGCCCCCTCTTTGTTGATCTGAAACACAAATTCAAAGCATATTATCAATCTGTGACCCTTTGGTCATGGAATAACGGATGGGTTTTTCATTTAGTACAAATTTGGGAAAATGGCGGCAATTAAAAAAAATCGAATTTTCGCGTTTTTTTTCGCATAAAAAGATAAATAATAAATACAAAAATGTATCTATCGAAAAAACGATCCGTCATTCCGTGAAGACATATTTTCTGAGTATGCTCTTCAAATTTCAGGTCGATATGTTAATTACAGCGGTCAGGAGAATGTCAGCCATTTTTCAAAACGTGTTTTCGAGAAAAACGCGTTTAAAGTTTTGTAATGTGTTTACACAAATGCGGTTATAATTACCGCTAATCGGCAATGCCTGGTCCATAGAGGCATTATCCCTCCTCTTCTTCTAGCTGCTCATGTTGAGCCGCTAACATCTCCCGCCGATTTCAAGGACAAAGTCTCCCTTAAGATTTTCGGAGTTTTGGTCTGTCGTGTAAAATTCTTTCGGAGTTTTGAGCGTTTCGACCGTTCAGAGTTCGGAATTTCAACCCGGCCCCATCTTGAATTTCGAAATATTAAAATTTGGAATTTGAACCGTCGGACCATTCAAAGTTCGGAATTTCAACCCGGCCCCATCTTGAATTTTGAAACATTAAAATTTGGAATTTGAACCGTCGGAGCATTCAAAGTTCGGAATTTCAACCCTGCCCCATCTTGAATTTTGAAACATTAATATTTGGAATTTTAAGCCGTCGGAGCATTCAAAGTTCGGAATTTCAACCCGGCCCCAGAAAGAGAGAGAGAGAGAGAGAGAGAGAGAGAGAGAGAGAGAGAGACCGAAGAGAGTCATGCGGTCAGTACACGCTCGGTTGACTCGTGAGAGAGCAAAACGAGAGGATGAGCCCTACAGGTATGAGCGGAAGGTAAAGGGATGCAGCCGACCGGCCACGAGCTGCATCGAGAGATCGTAGTCTCCGCACTGAGCCCATTAATTAGCGAATTACACCACGTGGTCTTCGATTCCACTCGAACGATCACGCGGTAAGATCGTTCTCCGTGCACGAACCCATCGCCCCCATCCTCTCTCGTACACACGAGAGAGGCTTTCTGGCAAGGGTGCACTTTCCAATCAATTGTCTTCGTACCAAATACACGCCCGGCGCACGTGTGCCGAGCGCCGTTTTTGACCATTTGTTCTCTCCCAGCAACGAATCTTTCACGTTATTCCGAAAAGGGCCAATTTTTCTCGGGCCCTGTTGAACCTCGGGAAGCTTCTTCTCAATGCAAAAGATCGACCGGATCGGTGGAGACGACAGGACCGGCCAACAAATCGGTGATTGACGAGATACCGATCTCGATTCAACGCTGTAAAGGTTTTTTTTTGAAAATTATTTTCAAAAAGGTTTTCCACTTAAGGCAGCAGTCTGGTCTAGAAATTTGATAAAATCGATTTTTTTTTCATTTTATTATTCCTTAGACCTTTCTTAAGGGGTTACCCCCACTTGCGATTATGAAAAAATCGATTTTTTTTAATTGCATTTTTTTGAAGTATAAGTATCTGAGAATATGTCCTGAAAATTTCAAGTCGATCCGAACAAAATTGACTGAGATATGAGCGTTGAAAGAGAAGAATCCGTTGTGTAAACGACCGGCTAGTCTGCCGTCTGGCGCTCGACCCTCCCTCCGACCTTCAATGCATTGTTCGATAAAAAGGTTCGTATACCTGGCATTCACAACGTTCATATGATAGACTGGAATTTACAAAAACGGCCCCGGAATAGATGACTCTATGTAAGTTTACAAAAAAAAATTTTTCTTCGTGTAAACTGAAATTGAGACTTTAAACGCGTTTTTCTCAAAATGGCATTTCTGAAGTCGGTGACCAAGATTACTCGAACACTAATGAACCGATCTTCCTGAAAGTTTGCAGGCTTATTTAATACATAAAAATGTAGTCTTTAATCGTTCGATTTTTTTTTCGAAAAGAAAAATGGCCGTTTTATAGCCAAAAAACGGCCGTTTTTTTCGTTAAAATCGAACCATTAACTTTGACTGTCCGCCATTTTGTGAAAAAGGAATATTTTTTAAAATTCTTCGATTAAAGACTAGTTTATACTTATATTTGACTAAATCCATCCGCATTTTTTTTCAGATGATCCACTTCGCCGCAATGTTGGTCACCGCAAACCGTGTATATAAAAACATTATTTCATTGACGGCCATTTGCCACTAAACAATGTAATATTTTTCAATAAAAAAATTACTGAAAGTTCTTCAAGATGTGTTCTTTGAGATGGTATATTGATCGATTAAAAAAGTTTCGTAGTTTTCTTTAAAAAAATTCATGAAAAAGGCCTTTTTGCGCTACAAGTGGGTAACGCCTTAACGAGAATCTCGCAATGACTTTGTGGTCTGGCTATCTAGTAATCGGTACATAGGTCGGTCATTGCAGGGACGCTGGTCGAAAAAATGGACACTCGTCGAATTATCCGATAAAGAAGAAACGCAATGCTCCGCAAATTTCCGTTCCATTTGCGCGTCATCGCAGTGACCCCCCCCCCCCCCCCCCCTCGCGCTCCCTCGATGAGGCATCATCGAAAGGGCTTCCCGTTCCATTTGTTCGCAAAAACAATGCAGCACCGAGCAGGCTTCTAATTCGTCAGGGTACAATGGGATTTCTAGATTCCATGGAGAACTGTCGGCCCAACCTCGTGCATATATGCAGTGTAGGTGAATATACCAAAGTGCGATACAGCGGTGCAAGAATGGCAAACGGGCGAATATACGACCAGAGTGAGAATGCATCGCAAGACTTGCGCGCAAGAGTGCAAGAGATTCCTTATAGCTGTGAGACTCGCGCGACGTATTCGATCTCGGCTGATTGCGAAGCACAGCTTTGCGCACTTGATTCTCAGTGAGCAACTCACGAGAGCGCAATGTTACGACGGGTTAGACGCGTATTTGTGACGTCGATAATTACCGAGTTATTTCGGCTGGCAGAGATAAGAGAGACGCCCTGTATATATATATACAAGGTGTTCTGTTATGAATGCGGATATTAAAATGTATAATGGTAATGGATACAGTGAAACTTCAGTTACACGTTTTTCAAGGGGTACATCAAATATGACGTATAAGCGAAAATAACGTAGAAGTGAAATACAGTATGTATCTGGAACTCTTCAAGGTGGTACGGTGATGACCATGCTAGTAAACTTAGAGTCTATTTCACGCCGCAGTACCACCACGTTTTAGATATATGTATATGGCCTATTTTTCGAGATATATTTTTTGGGTATTGAATTTCGAGTTGCCTATTATTTTTATAATATGGAAACAACCTTAATAATCTACTAGTCGACTTCAGTAGTTCGCCATATCGTTGACGTTTAGCATCGTCGCATTTTCGGTGGCTGTCATCGGTTCCACGCGCCCGGCTTATTATTTTTTGTAGCCGGTTAACATGGAGAATGAAAATACTGTGGGAGTTTATCAAAAGAGTAACGGGATTGTACCTGAAGTCCAGTTTAGAGACAAATGTAGATTCTGACACACAAGAATTAGAAAATGAAAAGATAATATTGCGATTGCAAATAAAAAACGTCGCGTTGAAGTTAACCTCAATGTCCAATGTCCAATCTGTCCAAAGTCAAAAGATATTTCATCGATTGTTATGTTATTTTTCCCTTTCCCAATTTTCACAATATTTGCAGGTATAAAAAGGAACGTTTATTTTATATGACGGTTCTCCCATGCTGAATTTATATATAGATGAGTTGTATAGGTTCATGTCGCCAGAAAAATTGAGATGCCTTTGCTGTACGTAAAAGAACTTCAAGTAAATATCGACGAAAGGCCCTTTATAATCCATTAAAAAATGTACGGCTTCGCACAATCATATTTTTAATTCGCGTTGAAAATATCCGATAGACGAATCAAATTTGCGCGGGTATCCGGCGTTTCCACACGTCGAGCAACATGGCTGCTGTTACTTCACGAGAAGTCTTGCCCTCCAAAAACTTCGGTTTTTGCGACTTTATTTCTAAATGTATTACTTATTTCTGCGGCGAGCTTTCCAATTCAGGGTGCCTTATCGATTACAAAGATTCAACGAACGCAACCATCAGTTTTTTTTACGTGTTTCTTGGCTCCGAGAAGCACAAAAAAATCGATATATGAGAGGATAAGCACATTTTGTCGTCTACGTGTGACTAATTCACCAACTTTAACAATTAATAACTCGGAAAGTGTACAGTAAATCTCGTGGGAACTCCTTAACATTTGAAAATGACGATTGGGGCATAATTCCCGATTTTTTTCAATAGCAGTACCTCTATTATGTTAATGTTTGGGTTTCCAATTGAAAATTTGGTTGGTCATAATTGAGTAATGAGTCCACTCGAGTTTTCGAATTTCCGTTTTGAACGTTTATTTCAGGGGCCAGTCCAGTTTGGAAATTTAAAAAAATCGAAAGCAAGCAAGACTTGAAGAAATCGACGATGATGAGCAATTAGAAGGGATTTTGTACGGTGCAGCAATTGCCGATTGAGTTTAGGTAAGAGTTTTTCATAGTATAAACTTCAAACGCGTTTGTCTCGAAACAACGTTTTCAAAATCTAGCTCCATCGTATCTCTAAAACTAATAAACCGATTCTCTTGAAATTTGAACTACATATTGTAAATATGATTCGCAACAAGATGACCCTAGATGGTTTTAAAATTTTGATTTTTACTCTTTTTGCGAAAAACTGCGAAAAACCGTGGTTTTTTACTTTTTTCGTTTTTCATCTGCCATTTTTTTATTTTTTACATCCGAGGTCATTGTGTAGCTGGTGTCATACTGAATCTAATGGACTTTGATGTTTTGTTTCAGACAAGCCGTTGCCGAGTTGTGATGGAGCTACCTCGTGCTCCGAAATGGTCAAATCATAATTATAAGACTAATTAAGGAGTTATATACAGTTAAAATTTTCAAAAATCGATCACGTCGCCTCGGCGCGAGGTAACACGACCATGAAACTTCGTCTGCAATAACTATGCAGTAACAATGCAGCCAATAACTTGCTCGGTCGTGTAATTCTCCATGACTAAACCTCAATACTTCCTGATGCCAGTTGTCAAAGATAAGTACTCTATGTGCGCCACAAAAAAATGGCGCGCAAATTAAAATGTCAGGTCATTTTTACACACCCATTAACATACACAAAAGAGAAAAGTTGAAAAAAACTCTATTCTCGAACACCAAAAAAGATCGTAGAACATACATGGGGTGTGATTCGAACAATGTTGACGTTTGCATCGTTGGAATGCAACGAAAATGGAAACAAAATTAGTTCCTCATTTTCGTCATCGTCCAAAATCTTATCCAGCAAATTTTTGCCTCATATGTCTTATAAGGATCCTAAAAAAAAGTTTAACGGTTTTTCGTAGACCAAATTTGGCAAAAAAAAGTGCTACTATACTTTCGTTGCATTCCAACGATGAAAACTTCAATATCATCGATTCGTATAGGTATTGTTATGAGGCATCTAGATTTTTCTTTTGGACGTCATTTTTCGGGTCACCCTTTATATATAAATACATATATGTTTGTGTGTATGCATATATATATATATATATATATATATATATATATATATCTACACATCGTGTAGAAAAGCATTGGACTTTTGCTTGTAATCAATCTGTAAATCAATTAATAATCATTACGTGTCAGATAAACCTCGAGAGTAGCTTTGATGTAAAATATTTTGATTTCAAATATTTTTTAACATATATAAATGGAACAAGCAAATTTTAAAATTCGAAAAAACATGGATCCTAACGGTATCCCATTACCGTGCTGGGCTTAAAAGTTGCATAATGAGTAACAGTATTTTTAGGGAAAATTTGAAGAAAATCGATCCCAACGTGTTTTTCAAAAATCAACACTTAATATTTAGAACTCGAAAATCCCATGGAAATACGATTTTGATGATTTTCTACCATTTTCATTCTAAAAGTGCGTCTAAAAACGAAAATTAAAAAAAAACATCCCAATCGGATCATTTTTCGCAAAGTTGTGGGCATTCAAAAAAAAGTACCCCTTTTTTAAATTCATAGCTCGGAAGTGGCTGGACAGAAAAGGCTTATAATTGGCATGAAGGCATTTCTCAACAGAAACTAAAAGACAACAAATTATGGAGAAAATCAGACATGCAAAAGCTAAGTGGTGACCGATTTGGCGTGGAGTGCCCCATATATATATATATATATATATATATATATATATATATATATATATATATCGACAAGAGGAATGAATCTCCGTGAGATGCTCCAAGAGAACGCGGTATATACACAGAGTACGTGTCTACGTGTGTGAGTAGAATCAGAACGGCGAAGCGAGCAAGAGAACCCAGAAGATCAAAGAGGAAGAGAGAAGGAATACGACCGCAAGGTCTACGTCACTATACACATACACACACACACACATACATATATGTATATATACGGACTTACTTCGGTAGTTACCGTAGTCAAAGAGGCTCCTATCACTCTCCCTCTCTCTCTCGCTCTCCCCCAAAATATATACATGCCTATATAAGCTCGAGGCAAAAGCACCGGAAGCATCAGCAGAGTCGAATAGCAACGGCACGCTGTTTCATAGCTGCTGGGAATAATTCTCCAGATTGCATAGCTTTGCTGGGAAGAGAATGGTGCACACACACAAACCCATGTATATATACATACATACATACACACACACATATATATATATATATATATATATATATATATATATATATATATATATATATATATATATATATATATATATACCCATACACATACACCTATGAGAATGAGAGCTGTTAGAGGGCAGGTACTAAGGAGAGAACACGAAACAGAGAGGTAGGCATTGAATGGCAAAAGAGCGAGAGAGAGGTAGGTAGAGAGAAATTTAATCAAGAGAAATATAATACACAGCACGGTAGTAATATTGAAGCTGTACGTACAACTAATCCCATACGTACATGTGTAAGCATAGGTGTGTGTGTCTGTGTGTGTATATATATATATATATATATATATATATATATATATGCATATATATGCATATATAGATATACATAATTTGAGCCCGTAAAGCGAGGAAGATCTACACGGTAGTTAGTACATGTCAAAGAGTAGTTGTTCTATACTGTACGTAGAAATAGCACGCCACCGCTACATTTATACAATCTCTAGCTTTAAGCCTGGAGAGGAAGAGAGAGGAAGACAGAGAGAGAGAGAGAGAGAGGGAGAGAGGAGCGTTAACCACACTCCGTGTGGGTTAGACTCTCTCGTGTTTCTTGGCTATGATGCCTGTTTTTGGCCTCGTTCGTGTGACACCTGCCAAGTTCCCGTATACGTATTTCTCTGCCCCCTTTCATTCTTCGTAGCACGTATAGCGAAGCGCGTGCATGGCGGATGTATAGGTTAAACTCGCTTAAATCGTACGCCGTAGGGTTATTTGTTATTTACAGCGCCCTGTAATCGTGAACAAGAAGAAATAAAGGTTAGGGTTATTGGTGACTTCATTCCTTTTCCTTGTACAACGCGAGGTTTTGGTGTGACAATTTATGTTAGCCTGAAAAATAAGCGAATACCATCGTTGAAGAATTGTGCAGCACTGAGTACGACAAGGTTTTACCGGTGGGACGAAAATATTACAAGGCTTGTGAGGTTGAAATTCGAAGAATACGGTCTTGTATTGCATAGTTTTATAGCCTAGGGACGTAACTTTAATTTTCAGCAAAGATTTTGGGGATAATCAAAAGTCGAGGCAATTGTGAGGATTTTTTTAAGGATCGGATCGCCCACTGCGATTTATCCTTTTTTTTGCGTTTTTTCTCGAAACTATGTTTTATACGAGGGTGTGAGTCGTATCGCAAAATCTATTCGTCAGATTCACTTTAAAGGTGGACAAAGCATACCGCGAAATGGGGTTACTTTAAGAGGTGAGATGCAGTCAGAATTTTCAAAAAATTGATTTTTTTTACATTTTCTTTCCGGGATATCCCACAATTAGTGAAGAGGCGTCGGGTCCCCATGGCAGGTAGCGACTGACAAACGCGCAAACGATAATACCCGGGGAGGCAGAATGCTTCGAAGACAACAACAAATTGATATTTTGGAAACTTCCACATCGGCGGAAGCCCCATTGTATGGGCCAGGAATTGCCGATTCGATGTACGTAATTTTTTAATTAGTATTTCTATACATAAATCAAGTGTAAAATTGGGAAACTCTTTCAGAAATTTTCGAAAATGTATTACTTAAAAACTATGAACTTTAGCAAAATGTTATAAAGAATACTTTCGTTTTAAAATTGCCCAAAATATTTTTAAAAGATATTTTATCCCGAGAAGCTTTAATTTTTTTTTTATTCTTTTAACAATTGGCTATAAACAATTGAATCCTCGACCTTTCGGCAAAAAAATTTGTGGTATTCGGATTCAGCGGATCAAAATGCATAAAAATAAGTTTAGCTCCATCCATCGAGCTCAACATTTTACGAACATATAATACCGTATCCACATCTAAAAACTTTAAGGCGTTACCCCCACTTGTAGCGCAAAAAAGTCCTTTTTCATGAATTTTTTTAAAGAAAACTACAAAACTTTTTTAATCGATCAATATACCATCTTAAAGAACAAATCTTGAAGAACTTTCAGTCATTTTTTTTATTGAAAAATATTACATTGTTTAGTGGCAAATGGCCGTCAATGAAATAATGTTTTTATATACACGGTTTGCGGTGACCAACATTGCGGCGAAGTGGATCATCTGAAAAAAATGCGGATGGATTTAGTCAAATATAAGTATAAACTAGTCTTTAATCGAAGGATTTTAAAAAATATTCATTTGTCACAAAATGGCGGACAGTCAAAGTTAATGGTTCGATTTTAACGAAAAAAAACGGCCGTTTTTTGGCTATAAAACGGCCATTTTTCTTTCGAAAAAAAAAATCGAACGATTAAAGACTACATTTTTATGTATTAAATAAGCCTGCAAAATTTCAAGAAGATCGGTTCATTAGTGTTCGAGTAATCTTGGTCACCGACTTCAGAAATGCCATTTTGAGAAAAACGCGTTGAAAGTTTCTCTTTCAACGCTCTTTCAACGCGGATTCTTCTATTTCAACGCTCATATCTCAGTCAATTTTGTTCGGATCGACTTGAAATTTTCAGGACATATTCTCAGATACTTATACTTCAAAAAAATGCAATAGAAAAAACGATTTTTTCAAAATCGCAAGTGGGGGTAACCCCTTAAACGCGTTTTTCTCGAAATAATGTTTTTCAAGTCGGTGACCACTATAATTTAAAAACCACTCGATGGATTTTGATGAAATTTGGTGTGCTTATTGATAGCATTCAAAACTAGTCCTTAATCAATGGATTTTCCTTTTTGTTGAAAATTTCTTTTTTTTTAACAATAAACGATCGATTTTTTGGACGAAAATCAAAAGTTATCTGTCGGGAGCCGCCACTTTGTTAATTAAAAAAAAGCTTCGATTAAGAACTAGATTTATTATTAAACTACTGATTTTTTTTTTTTTTAATTTCAGATGATCCAGTAAAATTCTATTAATGTCACCGCATGCCGAAGGGGGTCCGACAAAGATGGCGGTATTTTTATAAATAATTAATATTTTTCTTTGAAAATTTGTAAAAGTCAAGTTGAAAGATAACATAAAAAGTCTGTGTAACCACTTTTGTAAAATAAACTTAATTACTATCAAAAAAATTCTTGAAAATGCTCGTTTTTTCACGCTTCTGACTGCATCTCACTCCTTAAACAGGTTTTGGAAGATTTTCGATAGGTCACTTTTTTTAACATGCTAAATTCCAACTGTTTTTGCTCCAAAATATTCAAGTTCAAATATTGGACATTGATCGAGTTACAAGCGATTGAGTGGGAGCAGGTGAAACTACACTTTATTTTAGCAGCCGCCATTGGGCAAAATGTTATTTTCGGAAAAACGGCTAAGTACAACGAGAACTGAATATTTATAGATGATAAAGAGTTTTTTTTATTTTTCAGACCAATCATTTATCAATCAAGTTATCGATCCGACCGGTGCCCATGTAGGGTGATCGGTAGTGGCCAACGATTGGCCGATGCGCGACGCCGAGCCTGCCAACATTGGCACTCGAGCTTGGCCCGATCATCGACCGAGCCTCGGATGATAAGAGCGGCCCGATATTCGCAATCAATATTGGCCCTAGATTGGCTTACGAGAATCGGCCGAGCATCGCGTAGGAGTTCATTCGAGAATCGGCCAACAATCAGTCCCCGTCAAGATTGCCATCATTGGCACTCGAGCTTGGCCCGATTATCGACCGAGACTTGGCGGATAATTGTGACCCGATATAGATCACCAAAATTGGTGCTGCACTGCCAAAAAAAAAATTGATTCTTTTTGTATTGTAATTCGTCATTACCTGGTCTTTCGAAACGATTAGTTCGAAGAAAATATTTCACCTATATGGGACTCGAACCTTGAACCTACCTACTCATAGCCAAGCACGCTGCCCCTATGCTACCGAGTGCTCGTAACATTTGAATCGCAGATATGCCATAAGACACCAAATGGATTCTCATCATTATTAGTATCGCATTAACTATATCAATTAGTTAATATCATCGTGATAATTAGAGAGTGTTATCGACTGACATGTTGGAGAATTTCCAAACCTAACCTATATATATATATATATATATATATATATATATATATATATATATATATATATATATATATATATATATATATATATATATAATTCCTCTCGCTCCACCCTTCTACCCCCACAACCCTTTAATATGTGTGTTCCAATAAAGACAGACCATTTGTTCATTAGTTCAAGTTTAATTTGAATAAATAAACATATTTAAAATGAATAATTCCAATAATGGAATGCAATAGGAAAAATTTGATTTCACAAAAAATCTAGTTAATTCAAACAAAGAATAAATAAATAGACGCGGTTAGTTAATATTAATAGAATTTTTCTGTCAGTGTAGGATGGTTCATAAAAATGGGCAGAGTATCGCGTATGAGCTCGTTCGAGAATCAGCCAACAATGAGTGCATTGATTTGGTAGTATGGTTGTTAAGAATAATGTCCAATGGACTCGTAAAAAGTATTCATCTCGTCTCTCAATGACTTCGACGCGAAACAATAAATCGTCAATATACGAATTGCGGTTTGATCATGCGTTACTCGGCCGAACATTGGCCTCGTATCGGCAAAAACATGATTGGCGAGTCTATACTTCGCCAAACCTCGACCTCGTATCGATAAGCCAATGATTAGAGAGCCTATATTTGGCCGAACATTGGCCTCGTATCGGCAAACCAATGATTGGCGAGTCTATACTTCGTCAAACATCGGCCTCATATCGATTACCCAATAATGAACGTGTCTATACTTGGCCGAACATTGGCCTCGTATTGGCAAACCAATGATTGGCCAGTCTATACTTCGTCAAACATCGGCCTCGTATCGACAAGCCAATGATTCGCAAGTCTACGTTTGGCCGAACATTGGCCGCGTATCGGCAACCCAATGATTGGCGAGTCTATACTTCGCCAAACATCGGCCTCGTATCGACAAGCCAATGATTAGCGAGTCTACATTTGGCCGAACATTGGCCTCGTATTGGCAAACCAATGTTGGTTAGTCTATACTCAGCCGAGCATTGGCGTACAATTGGGTAATCGATCATCGCCCCGCCAACATTGGTCCAAGTATTGGCCGTTACGGTTCGATTGGCGAAACCTACATGGGTGGACCCCATTTTCAATTTTTTTCATACTGATTTTATATTTTTACCTCAATAACGTTGTTAATTTTTTATTCTTAAAAATAAAAATGTACAATAAGTAAGTTCAATATACGCTTAATAACATACCTTTTTTTTCAAATCCCGAATAAATAATCAAGTGTACAAAAAAAAACTGGCAAACAGAACCGGACCTGTCTATGAATACTTCTTTTACAGCCGAGGTCAAAAACCAAAATGACCAAATAGAGAAGAAAAATGTAAGCCTGGACCTGGCTTTAAAGTTCAATAAAAACACTCACTACCATGTGTTTATTTTTATTTCAGACAAGTCCGCTTTCGAATGAGAATGGTGAACAACTCCGCTTTAAAATAACAATCTTATGAACGTATGCGGTTATAAAAAGAAACGGATTCTTTTATTTGAATATAAATTTGTCTGTCATTATCAATTTGATAATCCTACACAAATTCTTGCATGTCAGGCTCACAACAATCGCATTCCATGTCATCATCGTCATCCCTGTGGTCATTTGTCAGTAACTTTTTCATCCATTTTCATCCAGCCAGCCATGGACAAGTCCTTTTCTGCTTGAAAAGGCAGTTTTTAACAAATTTTAAGGCGTTCAGAGCCGGATACGATGCAACATATTTCGGTAGCTTATAAGGGTATGCTCGAAGAACACGAAAAGAGAAAGAAATAAGTTTTACGCAATGTGGACAAGTCCGGTTTTGTTCACCAGCTTTCCAAATTATAAGATATGTACTTTTGTTGTGTTCGACGATGCAACGGCAGTAATTTTTTCTTATTCCCGCTATCAAATATGGGTGACTGGTGGTTTTATTTCATCTGTCAATAGTGATGTGGGATGCGCCATGTGCGAAATACGATTGCGGTACGATTTAGGCAAGTTTACCCTGTATACACACACACGAGCACATATGCACACACATACATGCAAATACACATTATTGTACGTATCTACAAAGCGCATACACACGCGCATATATATCCCTATAAAGTCACTCGGGTTTGAGGAAAGCGTACTCCGTGTAGAGCTACCACTGTGTGTACGAGGGGATGGTATATACGAGTTTCTGGGGTTGAGGCACTCCGGCAATATTAAAGGGATCTCGTGGTGGCGGCTGGTACTGGCTTCGCGGAGGCTTTTCACCGCGGAACCGCGAACAACTTACTCGCACACCTCCATTTCCTTTCATCCTGTCTCTTTCTCTCTCTCTCTTTCTCTCTCTCTCCCTCTCTCTCTCTCTCTCTCTCTCTCTCTCTCTCTCTCTTGCTTGCTCTGGCGAACTCTGGAGTCGGTGAGAATGGTGGAGGCAGAGTACGGGGAGACCTTTACGTCTATCGTACATTTTATGGCTCGAGATCTCTCTCTCTCTGGCTCGAGATTCTCTCTCTCTCTCTTCTCTCTCTCTCTCTTCTCTCTCTCTCTCTCTCTCTCTCTCTCTCTCTCTCTCTCTCTCTGCTACTCTTTCTTTCGGCCCCGCATTTCGTTCTGTCTCTGTCGCTCTTAGGTGCGCGAAGCGATACTACTGCTGAACCGTCGCCGTTGTCGTCGTCCTCGGGGAAGTATACGGGCGAGGCCACTGAAACCAGCTGCATTCCCGCAGCCATTAGAACCCCACACGCGGTAGTGAAAATTTACTGTCGTAAACTCGGCCCTAATGTACTGTGTATCGCGGAAAACGAGAGAGGGAGAGGGAGGGAGAGAGAGAGAGAGAGAGAGAGAGAGAGAGAGAGAGAGAGAGAGAGAGACAGAGAGAGTTATAGATGTTGCTACGTCGACGTTGCCAGTGCTATATAGCACTGTGCCTGTAACACACAAGGTGTGAGGTAAAACGGCCCTGTCGGATAAACGAAGCGGAAAGTATAAGAGCGGAAAAGAGACACGACAGAAACGGAACTTTGACAAAAAGAGGGAGAGGGAGAGAGGCAGAGAGTCACATTTAGGTGATACCAGCGCGAAAGAGAGGCTCATGGAAACATGAACACTAATATACAAATATGTCCCATCCACGGACATCAGGAAACATCAGGATGAAGGAATGTGGAAGTACCCCTCGTCCTCGTCCTATTGTTATGCTATACATACATATAGGGAATATATATGTATGTATATATACCCTCGCGACTGAAAGAGAGAAGCGACGACACATGCATCCCTTATAGTTGTCTAAGTCCTTCCCTTCGCTCTCTCTCTCTCCCTCTCTGTCTCTCTCTCTCTCTGAAGCGTTACATCTCTGTCGGTTTTCGTCTGCCTCTCGGTACTCTCGGCACTCGGGTACTCAGGGCCAAGAGCCAACCGGCAAAGCTGTGGTGTCATGGAGCAATGTTATCTGCCACCCTGCTGCCGCCAGACGAAAGAGAGAGAGTCAGAGAGAGGACGAGAGAACGCTCGCGAAGAGCACCAGAGTGTGGTCCTCCAATGCTCTCTCCACGACGTGCCTTTCACGGTAATGGCTTATAGTCAGAACCGTAGGTGGTTACACCGCCATCTTACTGCTCCTGTTCCACATCTATATATACATCGAATGTACGAACGTCTCCTTGACGCGGGCCACCAAATGTACGAAAATCACGTAATGTACCTTAATTACTGTTTCACGGGTTCCGCACTCTGCCGAATTTATGAACATCGTTGACAATGTCGAAGAAGCAGGAAAGAAATGTATACACTGAGAAACGAATTATATGCGTGTGTGTGTGTATACTGGGTGACAATCGTTGGCCACGTGCTTTCCGAGGGTCTTGGGCGGAGATTTTGCGACTGACGAGGAACATGACTTGGGGGGAAGATACCTTAGGCGAGAAAAATATGACTAATTTCCATGATTTTTTTTGGAAAGATTTCTTGACTATTTTTGCGACTTGGGGCATGTTTTATTAGTACTTTCGGATGTTTCATGGTGTTTTTTTCCTATTGATCTTTAAAAATGGCGGAGGTATGGCACGGTATTCTATACGGGTTGCGGCGGATGTTGTCAGACGGCGTGACAAGTAGCGTCGGCGGGATTAATCTGAGAAAAATCAACGAAGATCTTTCTTTCATTAACACTCATACGCAGAATATGAACTAAGAAAAAGTGAAAAATGTTGAAAATCGATCAAATGGGAGGCTTCGAAACAAAAAAAATTGAATGTTCCGAAACAAGTGGCAAAATATTGCCAACGAAAAACACTAAAAAAAAATTGTATAAACATGTAGGGATAGGTTTTAGACAATAAGTTTAGAAGGATTTATACGAAATTTCGATTAATAAATAAATTAAATACCACGTATCAACCAAACGTAGGAATAAAACATAACCTAAGTCCCAAAAATGCTGAAAAGTCTTTCCTTTAAAAAAAATCATGAAAATCATGAAAATCACCATATTTTTTCCTCGCCTAAAAGTATCTACCCCCTTTAAATATTGACAGAATCTTCTCAATACTCCGTAGGGATGGGCAGAAATTTCACGGTTCGGTCCGCACGGTACAAATAATTTTACACGAACTTTTTTCTTTCGTAAACGAAACTTGTTCCGTAACTTGGCGTTTTTATGCAAAGAGATGTTTCTCAAATTTCCTACGCATTTATCGAGCCATTATCAGGTAGATTGTGAAAAATTTGTACGTTTTTGTTTACCCTCAAAATGTTTAACAGCTCCGAAAGCACCGCCCGCTGAAATCACGCTTTCCCCGCCACTTACAGCATTAAAAAGCATTTTGTGACTGGATTCGTACAACGCACGTACGACAAAAGTCTTTTAAGGCGGGAAACCAGTTTAGGAGTACGTTTTTTAAGTGATTTTCACGATTTTTTTTACAAGGAATGAATCAATAGAATTTATTCAAACTTCGGAAATACTTTATGCATAATTTCAAACAAATATTTTCATTTTTTCGTAGCATTTCCTCTGAAAATATGGAAAATATAATCTGCCGCCCATCGAAGGTCGGATCAGACTTAGCTGTTTGTGTACACTCTCGAGACCACAGTTTTCATCGAAAATCAATACGGTTTGAAGATTACTTTCAAAACATATTTTCCTCCTATATGAACCTAACTTTGACCAAAAACTTTGAAAAATGCATTTTTTAGAGGTGTTTAAACAAAAGGGTATAATTTAGCCATTATTTTATAAGCTTATTTGCTATTAAAAATATACTTCAAACAATATTACCCGAATTTTAGGTTCACATAGAGCGTAATTATATAAAGGAATTAACTATCACTTTATACAATCATAGGTTAAAAACTTTTCGAGTTAGAGAGTACACAAATTGAAAAAATCGTTTTGAGAAAAACGCGTTTGAAAAAAATTACCGAAAACAAAAAATTGAAGAAAGTAATGAATTATTTATACTGCTTACCTGTATATTCTTGAATACTTTTACTAACAATTTCTGGAATTTAAAAAAAAAACGATTTTTTTTTAATCATCTAATCTGGTCTGCCGCCTTAAATAGATTTTCGATGTACACATTTTTTCAGCACAAAAAGCAGCGTTACTCCTCAGGAGGGAAAAGCGTAATCCGAAAAAATGAGATGGGTGCTTCGGAAGAATGATTCGATCGAATGGAATGACAATTAGTATTCCATTTTCGAGTCAGCGGGACGAGATGAATTTTCGGGTAAGGTTCCAACGCCCCCCCATTCCCCCCGCTGATCGAACTGCAATTTTGCACAAACCTTTCCTTCAATATTTTAAGACAACCCCTAAAGGGTTTTTGGGCGACTCGCAATAGTTTTCGACATATTGAATTTTTAAATTTTTTTTCTTAAGGGTAAGGTTCCGAAACTCCCCTCACCCCGCTGATCGAGCTGAAATTTTGCAGGAACCTTCCTTTTACCATTTTAAGACAACCGTATACAAATTAGGTAACGCCAAATTCTTCAATTTTCGCCCCGCCCCCTTCCCCCACGTAGCAGGACCGTAACGCCTGGCCGCCGCCCCCCCCCCCCCCTATTCCGTTACGTAACGAATGCTTTGTCGTCAATAATTGCGATTTTTTTTTCATAGACATCACTAATTATGAAAGGATCGGATTTATACTCATTTTATTAGGTATATATTCATCTAGTTTTACACTAATTTTAATGAAAAAATCTTAAAAATTAACCGAGATGCCTCGATTTGACGACGAAAAAAAAATTCTCTTCATTGTCCTGTCGATATCTTTATGAAAAGTTATCTGTAAATAAAAAGTCAAAAATGTATCGATATCTATACAAATGTAGCTATCGTTATGCGTATCCGTTTTTATATTTTGGTTTTTTTTCTCAAAATGCCGACGGTTTGGACATTTTCGTCCACTTTCAAGGCTCTTTTTTGCATTCAAGCAGTCTTTAAAAATAGTAGTTATCATAAGTAAAAAAAATCGGCTACGGACAACCTTAGGCACCGAGATTACAAAAATGTAAAAAACAAAATTGAACATCGGTTGATAAGTTTTCGAGTATTCGCTGGGACAAAGTCGAAAAAAGTAGTTTCGAGAAGAACGCGTTTAAAGTTTTTATTCCGTTTTTCTTGATATAAAGTTATGTTTTTTTTCTACAATATTGATACTTACATTAAGGCGTTATACGCAGTTGCAAGGCCAAAAAAGTCATTTTTCACGAATTTTTTCTGGAAAACGATTTCATTTGGGCAAAACGAAAAGTATCAGGCAGTGTAGTGGCATCTTTTAGCTTCAGATTGGCATTTTTTATTTTCAAAAATATTCATCAACATTGGTCCTTTAGGAAGTCTCCTGGAGGTCCCCGAAAAAAAGTGTCCGGCGGTGAGCGAAGTACCTCCGGTTTGGATTATCTGAAATGAAAAAACCAAAAAGATTCTTTTAAGGGATAGATGAATCCGGGTATTGATCGAAGGAATAGTCGAAATTTTAATTTTTGACAAAATGGTGGCTTCGGAAAGAAACAATTTCGATTTTCGACCAAATTTTTTTCGTTAAATCGTTGAAAAAAAATATAAATAATTATCGGAAATCTTATTCCTTCGATCGATACCTGAAGAATATATCTGACAAGGTTGTGTTGAAATTGCAGACCGATCGGTTGAGCCGTTTTTGAGAAATCGTGCTCACCGACTTTGAAAACATCGTTTTGAGAAAAACGCGTTTGAAGTTTCAACAGTCAACTTTGTAGCGCTCCGAGCGTTCTTACAAATATGTGTGTATTTCCGAGAATATTCGCTGGGTCGATTTGAAATTTTCAGGGAATATACTCACATATATGTACATTCCGAAAACGCAATAAAAAAAATCGATTTTCTGAAATTTCTAACTGCGTATAACCCGTTATAGTGTCTAGTCCCGGGCGATATGACGATTCTTCGTCTTCATTATGTTTCACAAAATAATAAGAGCCTGCACTTCATCTATTGTGAACGATGCTACACCTGTAGGGACTGAGGGCACTAACCGGTCGCCCTACTTGTTCTCACTAGAGTGACTGTAACTCCGTCAATTTTCGGACTTGTGAATGAAAATGTTGCCAACATATTTTTAAATATATGGGTAATTCCACCAATTCTGTGTCAAAGTTGTACCGGGTGGTCTGAATTTAGGAAAACTAAGAAGATCATCTGAAAGGTCATATTAAAACAAGCATCCATAATTTTTTTCGAATTTTTTTATCCATTAGTTTTTTAGTAATGGCGAGATGGGATCTCTAAAACATCAGCCTCAGAAAAATTAAATAAAGATTTTCATTTCTCATAACATTTATTTAAATCAACCTTGAATCTTTAATGGCATTTTTATTACGTAAATAAACATTCAGAGTTTTTATAAGGTAATGTCATGTCACATAAGTAAATAAAAAAAAATATATCATTTAATTTTAATAGCTACTGTTGGTTTTGAGGTTATGAAATCTCTCACTTACAAATTTGTAAAATAATAATAATAATAACAATAATTTTTATTATCAAATAAAATTTAAAAAATTGGGAAAAATGTTTATTCAATTTTTCTGAGGCTGTTGTTTTAGAGAACTTTTCGAAAAAAATACTTTCAAAACCGGGAAAAATGGGGCAAGGCCGGAAAAATCGATATTTATACTTTGAACGTGATTTTTGTAATTTTTAAAACAACCCAGCATCTCAGCATATTTTTTTCCAAAAAGTTGATGTTTTTCTCTAAAAATCGTTTTTTAAAAAATCTTCTAGCTATAATTGGAAAGAAGTTATGGGCAATTGAAAATTTGGTGTTATACAAAATTTGAAGACTGTGAGCCACCATTACTCAAAAACTATTGTATAAAAAAATTCGAAAAAAATCATGGATGCTTGTTTTAATATCACCCTTCAGATGACCTTCTTAGTTTTCTTTCCGCGGTAAAATTGTGCACGAGTTTGACATTAAAAACTTGAACGTGCAGGAACTTTGCTATTTCTGGAAGTTCTAAAACCGTGACGTAACGCAAACATCCCCCCCCACGTACGCAGACCGTAACGCCTGGCCAGACCGCCCAAATTGCGTAACGTAATTTACGTACGCCCCCAAAGGAATTTTTGGCGACCCGCAATATTTTTCGAGACATTGAATTTTAAAGTTTTTTTTTTTAACGCGCGTTATCTACATCTGGTACGTCTCCGTTCAAACCTATATATGTTATCGCGCTCTCCATTTTGTCCAAACAAACAAACCCAACCAAACCCAAACCCCAAAATTATTGCACGTCGCCAAAAATCCCTTTAGGGGTTTCCTTAAGGGGCCAGTCCACTTTGAAAATATCAAAAAATCGAAAGCAAGCAAGACTTGAAGAAATCGACGATGATGAGCAATCAGAAGGGATTTTGTACGGTGCAGGAATTGCTGATTGAGTTTAGGGGGCGTTCATTAATTACGTGAGGCGTTTAGGAGGGGAGGGGGTCGAGCGAAATTCTCTTGAAATTTGAACCACATATTGTAAACATGATTCGCAACAAGATGACCCTCGATGGTTAAAAATTTTTGATTTTTACTCTTTTTTTTTTGCGAAAAACTGCGAAAAAAACGCGTTTTTTAAAAACTTTTTTCGTTTTTCATCTGCCATTTTTCGTTTTTCGATAAAACTTTATATCCGAGGATCATTTTGTAGCTGGTGTAATACTGAATCTAATGGAATTAAATTTTTTTCATCTATTTCAAGACTTTATTTATCAAGCCCAACAACTTTTATATTCATATCTTTTATAAAATCCTCCAAAAAAATCGCGAAAACAGCCTTTTTTCGTGGCTCCAAAGTGGACTGGCCCCTTAAAATATTAAAAAGGATGTTTGTGCGAAAGTTGAGCTCGATAAATGGGGGGGGGGGGGGGTCGGAACCTTACTCGAATTTCTTTTCGTCGATAGCGATGACGTCGCAGAGCCGGAGGTAGACTTCTTCTTCGGAGTCTCGTGGCGTAAAGAAACGTGAAAGCGAATAATACACGAGACGTGGCCCTGAAGAGCCCAGGGGGACCGCTAAGCGGGTCCCCCGCCCGATGGTCTCGAGACCCTTCAGAACGGAAGAGAGGAGCAAAGTGACGCGAGCCCGACGAGCCAAGCCCCGCTGTTCCTTTTGCGCTTTGCCTAGGAAACATAGTATACGTCGGGGAATATTAATTCGAACGAGACCCGAAGGACCCTATGGCTATCTCTGTTTCGCTCGTTTACGATTTTCGTGGGGGCACACGAGAGTGGAATCTCGTAAATAACGAGGGCAGGTTGGGTTCCCCAGGGTCTATATCTACCGAGTGTTCCTCCGCTTCTTCCTCTCGCCTCGTCTCTTTTTATCTTTCACAATTTGTCTCGGGCCATCGTTCGCCCGTTGCTTTTGCTCCTCTCCATACCTTCGCGAGTTCGACCGCAAGGGCCGGGCCGTCCTAAATCATCGGCGCTTCGGGGCCCCGAGCCTGCGAGAAATTAGTCGCACAACATCGTCGGCTCTCTTCCGTCAATATACGAGGAAATTCGCTCCTATACGAAAGTGAGCTTTAAACGCGCTATTAGGGCTCCGTACATATCGACGCTGCTTACGAAAAGTAGCACGATTCAAAGTTCTTACGAAAACTAGCATGTTTCGGCTGTCATCGCGAAAACTAGCTTGTTTGATTTTCACTGTAAAAACTGGTGTAAAATGAGTAAGTTTAAAACCTTAAGGATCTCATCGCTCGTACAATCGAACCGTGAAGAGTTTTGGTGAGAATTTAAAGTCCTCCGTGCTGAGGTAAAAATCTGGAGAAAAAACCATTCGTATTTTTTTTAAGGGGTTACCCCCACTTGCGATTTTGGAAAAATCGATTTTTTTTATTGCATTTTTTTCAAGTATAAGTATCTGAGAATATGTCCTGAAAATGTCAAGTCGATCCGAACAAAATTGACTGAGATATGAGCGTTGAAAGAGAAGAATCCGCGTTGAAAGAGCGTTGAAAGAGAAACTTTAAACGCGTTTTTCTCAAAACGGCATTTCTGAAGTCGGTGACCAAGATTACTCGAACACTAATGAACCGATCTTCTTGAAATTTTCCACGCTTATTTAATACATAAAAATGTAGTCTTTAATCCGATTTTTTTTTCGAAAAAAATGGCCGTTTTATAGCCAAAAAACGGCCGTTTTTTTTTCGTTAAAATCGAACCATTAACTTTGACTGTCCGCCATTTTGTGAAAAATGAATATTTTTTAAAATCCTTCGATTAAAGACTAGTTTATACTTATATTTGACTAAATCCATCCGCATTTTTTTTTTCAGATGATCCACTTCGCCACAATGTTGGTCACCGCAAACCGTGTATATAAAAACATTATTTCATTGACGGCCATTTGCCACTAAACAATGTAATATTTTTCAATAAAAAAATTACTGAAAGTTCTTCAAGATGTGTTCTTTAAGATGGTATATTGATCGGTTAAAAAAGTTTTGTAGTTTTCTTTAAAAAAATTCATGAAAAAGGCCTTTTTTGCGCTACAAGTGGGGGTAACGCCTTAATATGACAATTTTTTGCGTAATGACATTTTAATTTTATTCTCGTTGCTTTTATTAACATTTTGATAATAATTATCAATTAAAATCGATAGTAGTAATTTTTATTTAAAAAATAATATCGAAATTGTAAATATAATGAAATATTTATTGTGATTTTCTATTTAAAAAATTACGTTGTTGAAAATATCATTCAACAAATTTACTGTAATCTTACAGATGGTTATCGTCGAATATGTTTAAAAAATCTTGTCGATGTTCGATTGGAATTAAACCTCTGTCAAGCATGGCCTGTAAATCTTTTTTTTTCTTCGTGCAAGAGGCAATTTTTTATCTGACGTCTGTTTTAATTGGAACATGCGAATATCATCCATGTTTTTGTTTTTTTTTTAAGATCCTCACCTCTCTTCCTTTTTGGTCAAAATCATATTTAACGTGGATTCTATCGACTTAAGGTTGAATAGATATTTCCCGAATACTTGCAATTTTAATTGAAGTCCAATTAAAATTTTTTGAGAGGTCTAAAAAGTCGTAAATTTTCGATTGCGGTCAATGAAATTGAAGTAAAAAAATTGAGGCAAGGCGTAAAAAAGCATGAAAGAAAAGTCGGAAACAATTCCAGTGTTACTGAAACATGTTAATTTTCGCGGTGAATATTGAAAGATGTTTCTTTTCGTGGTGAAAGCCGAAACGTGCTAGTTATCGCGGTGATATCAAACGTGCTTGTTCTCGTAAGAATTCTGAAACATGTTACTTTTCGTAAGCAGCGTCGATATGACCAATTCACTTTTTTTCGACTAGATATTTAATTAGGTAATGCTTATTTTCTGTCTTAGTTCTTGGGTAGTGCTAAACTGAAACCATATGGGGTGATGATGCCTAAAGAAAGCTTTGTATACTCCTGCTGTGAGCTGATAATGAAAATATATAAAATTATTGTTATTTAAATATTCACAATACCAAATGACTAATTTTTGGAGCCGGTACCAGCCAATTGCCAATATTGTAAAATTTTTCGCAGAAGAAGAGGAGGCGAAGAAAAATTAATGAAATATACGATCTACGGTCTTTTTTTAATTTGCAATCTCGTTTATGCCGTGATGTCAATCCCTCGTTCTTGGCTGGCACCGACTCCAAAAACAAGTCATTTGGTATTGTAAATATTTAAATAACAATAATTTCATATATTTTCATTATAAATTTATTGTATTGTGTATACAATAAAATATTATATATGCTACTATATGAATCGGCGATTTCAGTATTTGTTGTTTAAATACAGTATATGGTACATAGTATACAGAAATGCAAAATTCCTAATTAATTTAGTTTTTGAGACAGACCCCGTAACAAAAATGGTTTAAAACTGACAACTTGACGGTCACCCATTTCTTTATTTTCGAAGATAAAATAGAAAAAAATATATATTTTGTCTCTACTCAATGAGCTTTAAAAAACGACACCCCACATGCCAGGGTAAGAATTTTGTTCTGCTCCTTTTTCGTATGGGACCCCCATGAAGGATCATTTCATTGAATCAATATTCGGTTTTGGGTCATACGGACGGACAGACAGCAGAGTGTTGGCACTAAAAAGTATGTTGAAGTCTGCATTGCTGGAATGCAGAAGACTTTTTAATTGGCCAATTTTATTTGCGGATTTAGGCCACCAAAATTAATCCAACGGTTTTTTAAGTTTTTACAGAGATCTGCAACGACAATAATTGTTGAAATCAATCACCAATAAAGATCGTAATTAATGATATCAAAAAAAAAGGTAGGAGACAAATCGAAGGGGATTTTCTTTGAATTCCAACGATGTGAGGTTCAAGAACACAAATAGGATTATTTTTCACGAAGTGTACTTCATTTGCATTTTTGCGATTTTTATATAAGAATGTTCAGTGCGAAAACGATTTTTAGAAGTTTCGCAAAAATCTTTGGTACTTTTTTTTATTCTAGTGTCGTCAATATTGAGAAAAGCTTCGGTATTTTGCTCTCGGTTCGATCTTGAAAATTTGACAACTTCCGGCCACCGAGGACTATAGCGAAGAAATGGCTTCGGACGTAAGACTAGTGCGGCGCAATTTGGTACTGTAAGAACCCCCTGTAAGAAAGGGTAAGAAAAATTATTCGGTACTCTTTTGTGGATATTTCGACAAGCCCAATTATAAAAGACAAAAAATAAAAAATTTCATTGAAGTTGGTGGGCGAAATGAAAAACCAGAGATCCACACCAACTTGAGCGAAAAAGACTTGAAAATGTTAAACATTTTGAAGATAGGGTGTTATTATTACTTATTCAGAAGGCGCTTCAATTTCTTGGTAGTTTAGGAGTTGCTAAAAATTGTCCAAAGCAATTTTAAGTTATCGAGCATCCTACATATTCTCAAAAAACTTTCTACTCTTTGTAAAAGATCGTTAACAGGTACGCCTAGTTTTAACAGTCGAAAACAGGTCATTTTTTGATTTCTTAAAATAAAATAGTATACATTTCTACAAAAATTAGGTATTTAAAAAAGTTTCATCCGAAGAACACTGTAATTTCATTGTGTAAAAATATTTGATGACAATCTATTTATACTTTTGCGGTGAGCAATGCCCTTCTGAACCAGGTTATCTATATGAAAAAATCAAACCGATTTCGTTAGTATATTAGTTTATCCTCTGATTAATCGAAGGGATTTCCGAAAGATCAAAGTTAAAAGAGGCGCGTTCAAGTGTCTTGATTTCTACGAAAAAATGAGCAGTTTTCGTTCATCAAATCAAAATTTTAAATCGTAAAAAAAATCCCGAAAATACTTATATTTTTACATTTAAAGCCCTAAAAAAATTTCAGAAAGATCGATTAGTAGTTTTTTAGATATTTTGCTCACCGATTTTGAAGTAAATAACTTCAAAAGTAAAAACTAAGTTTCGAACGACGCTCCGAGCGTTTCGACGGGCAACAGGTCTATAAATTTGTCCATTTTGATCCAATCACCTCGAAATGTTCAGGAAACCTTTATAGAATATACTGTCAAAATAATTGGTTTTGAAAAAAGTGATTTTTCGACTTTTACAACTAGGCATAATTCCTTAAAAATAAAAATGTCAAAATGATAATTTACGGAAAGGGATGGCAGATAATATTCTGCTTTTGCACTCACCAAATAAACCTAAACAATCATTTGTCGAAGGCTTAGGACGAGGGCAATTTTTCTGCCTTCGATTTTACGAGGCAGCCAACATGTCCATTATCTCCAATTGAGAATAGATCCCACAAGGCAGAGAAAGAAGGTTAAACATTTCAAAAGCTGAAAATTGTGTTTGTGAACAGATTATCCGGGATAGCGCGAACGCAGTCCCGACTAACAAAAATTATACGCCCGAGATATCCACATTAGGGATATTCGCAAGGGTCAGCTCGACCGAAGTGCAATGGAAGAGCCTCGCCCTGGAGGAACCGCCTTAATGATCACGGTAACCTCTGCGCCAGGTAAGTATGCTTTGGCATCCGACCCGCCAGACTATATAGGCGCAGCGTGCTGCATCGCTTGTGAGAAACGCCTCGAGCGAATGCGACGCGTAGCGGTCAAGTCCGAACTATTCGCGTCCGGGCAGGCCTTGTTGCGCGTCTCGGGATCCCGACAGGCGCATGCTGCGCAAAGCCTATCTCAACTGCGATATAGGTATAGAAATTGGACGCGAAGCAGCCGAAGTAGAAAATGTATATGTAAAAAAAAATATTTTTAAAAATCAAGCTTTTTATTTAATGTACTAAAAAAGTAGAAAATAATTTTTTTTTTTACCAAGTCACCTATATGTGACAATCAATAAAAGCTTGGGGCGCTCAACTTTTTAAACATTTAATAAATTTGATCAATTTAGTTTCATTACCCGTCTTTAATTTGGCATAATAATAATTAGAGAAAAAACTATTATCACACGTTTATACTCAGTTTGAGGATTTTTAATACTTAAAGGAAATTAAATACAGTTGATATGTTAACGGATTCATGTTAATTGAAGATTATATGCCTAAATTTTTCACGGCCCAAGCTTTTATTTATAGTCACATATAGGTGACTTGGTAAAAAAAATAGATTTTCTACTTTTTAGTACATTAAATAAAAGCTTGTTTTTTTAAATGTTTTTTTTTACCTATAAATTATTTTCTCCTTTTTAGTCTTTCATTGATTTTACTAGTAGTTTACTAGTTTACGAGTTTACGTTAGGAACATGGAATCCTTGTAAAAAATAACAAAGACTGTAATTGGGATCTAACTTACGACTTATTGGTGCATATGAACTTTTCACATACAAACACAGTCGGCTACGAATTTGTTTGTACATGTTAGTGAGATTTTATATTGATGATTAGATATTGCTAATTTTACATGGAAAGTTGAACATTTTATGGATATATATATATATATATATATATATATATATATATATATATATATATATACACACACACACACACACACACACACACACACACACACACACACATACACACACACACACACACACACACACACACACACACACACACACACACACACACACACACACACATATATATATATATATATATATATATATATATATATATATATATATATATATATATATATATATATATCTATATATATATATATATATATCTATATATATTTAAGGGGCCAATCCACTTTGAAAAATTCAAAAAATCGAAAGCAAGCAAGACTTGAAGAAATCGACGATGATGAGCAATCAGAAGGGATTTTCTACGGTGCAGGAATTGCCGATTGAGTTTAGGTAAGAGTTTTTCATAGTATAAACTTTAAACGCGTTTTTCTCGAAACAACGTTTTCAAAATCTAGCTCCATCGTATCTCTAAAACTAATAAACCGATTCTCTTGAAATTTGAACCACATATTGTAAACATGATTCGCAACAAGATGACTCTCGATGGTTTTAAAATTTTGATTTTTACTCTTTTTTTTGCGAAAAACTGCGAAAAAAACGCGTTTTTTTACTTTTTCGTTTTTCATCTGCCATTTTTTTTTTTTGATAAACCTTTATATCCGAGGGTCATTTTGTAGCTGGTGTCATACTGAATCTAATGGACTTTGATTTTTTTGTTTCAGACAAGCCGTTGCCGAGCTGTGATGGAGCTACCTCGCCCAGCTATTTTTAAGGCGTTACGTTAAACTATAGTTTTTGTATTTAAAAATGAATAAAAATGAATTAAATTTTTTTAAAATGTATTTGAAGACTTTATTTATCAAGCCCAACACCTTTTATATTCATATTTTTTTATAAAATCCTCAAAAAAAAATCGCGAGAATAGGCTTTTTTCGTGGCTCCAAAGTGGACTGGCTCCTTAAGTTGAAACATGCATTGTCACCTTTCAGATGCATGTTTACAAAATTTCGGAACTCTAAGTGTCGCGATGTGTGTGAAATATCGATTGTCCGTTTCGCATCTCACAGAAAGTCAAGTTAAATAAAAGCTTGTAAAAAATGTGTACGGATTTTCGTATTTTTTTACGGTTTGAACCCGGAGTTCTGTCTTTACGACAAACCAAATTGGCGTTTTATCGGGTTGAAGATTAAGCCCTTTTTAGCATGGGTTTTTTAGCATAGCTGGAATGCAACGAAAGTTCTTCCCCTTTTCTCATCTTTATTATTATGCAAAATCATATTTTGCATATTTAAGTAGTAGATCACTAAATAAATACCCTAAAGGTGATTTTCTTGGCTTAAGTCTACTAAACGAAATTTGAGAAGTTAAAATCAATTAATTTTCGCCGCGTTTCGACGATGCACACTTCCACATCATGTTTTAGCCCTGGTATACTGCCCAATTTTATTGGCTATAGATCGCTAAATAATTATTCTAAAAAAGTGATACATGATTTTCCTAGCTTCGATCTACTAAAGGAAGCTTTGAAATTTTCCTCATTGTCTCATTTCCTCATTATTAAGGGTATTCTTGCCCTGCTTTTATCTGGCAATTGACTATTGAGGGGTCTGCACAAGTTCGAAATTTGGAAAACACGATTTTTGCATTGCGTAGTTCTGATAGCCTAGGTTCTCAACGTTGCTTCGCGATAAACATTTTGCAAAAATCCGAAAAATCGTCCGCGTCATGACCATTTTTGTTAAGGGGTTACCCCCACTTGCGATTTTGAAAAAATCGATTTTATTGCATTTTTTTTTGAAGTATAAGTATCTGAGAATATGTCCTGAAAATTTCAAGTCGATCCGAACAAAATTGACTGAGATATGAGCGTTGAAAGAGATGAATCCGCGTTGAAAGAGAAACTTTAAACGCGTTTTTCTCAAAATGGCATTTCTGAAGTCGGTGACCAAGATTACTCGAACACTAATGAACCGATCTTCTTGAAATTTTGCAGGCTTATTTAATACATAAAAATGTAGTCTTCAATCGTGCGATTTTTATTTTCGAAAAAAATGGCCGTTTTGTAGCCAAAAAACGGCCGTTTTTTTTCGTTAAAATCGAACCATTAACTTTGACTGTCCGCCATTTTGTGAAAAATGAATATTTTCTAAAATCCTCCGATTAAAGACTAGTTTATACTTATATTTGACTAAATCCATCCGCATTTTTTTCTTCAGATGATCCACTTCGCCGCAATGTTGGTCACCGCAAACCGTGTATATAAAAACATTATTTCATTGACGGCCATTTGCCACTAAACAATGTAATATTTTTCAATAAAAAAATTACTAAAAGTTCTTCAAGATGTGTTCTTTAAGATGGTATATTGATCGATTAAAAAAGTTTTGTAGTTTTCTTTGAAAAAAATCATGAAAAAGGCCTTTTTTGCGCTACAAGTGGGGGTAACGCCTTAGCAGTCAATCGTCCACTAGCGGCACCCCAAACTTCGTCTCGAAATTGTGTTTTACGAAACGGTGTAAGCCGTATCTCAAAATGTATTCCTTCGATTGCCTTCAAATTCAAACGGAGGTTCATAACATTTTCTATCGTATGACCGTACGATTTTTCGATATGTTCATCCATTTGTTACTACAAAATGACTACATTTGTTTTTTTGTCAAAAATTCAAGTTTTTTCCACAGATTGCCATTTTCGTAATTTTCAAAATTTGAAGAAAAAAAAAGGGTAATTATTCAGTATGAGGACTTTTCCGAAAAACGACGCGAAAATTTTATTGTTCACCGTCAACTTGTTTATTCCATTATATTGAGTGATATTCCGTCGGAAGAGGCTTACATTTCCCATTAATTCCATAAGTTATGGGGTTTTGAAGTTCGCGAAAACACGTGATAAAATGGTGAATTTTTAAATATTTCGACGCCTATATCGGGGAGAACATTCCCGACAGAATATCACTTACTATTGGGTGTACAACTTAGTTCGGTCCGTTTTCAAAAGATGGCTCTAGGTGCTATAAATGGTTAACGGCCACAGCTGATTTTTGCTGTATCGTGAAGTATCAACATCTCTTAACCAAATATCGTTCACAGACCTTTGAGTTTTGCGCATCAAGTCTAATTTTTACCGCGTTGAAAATGTCGAATTTCGTCCCAAATAAGCACCATTTGCGGGAAGTGTTGGTTTTCTGTTTCAATTGGAAGAAAAGTGCAGCTGTAGCCCACCGAATGCTTGTGGGACCATCACGGCAGACTTCTACAGGCAACAATTGATCCGTTTAAAGCGACCAATAGCCGAAAAACGTCCAGAATATGCAACCAGACACGAGTCCCTAATCTTCCAACATGACAACGCTCGGCCTCACGTTGCCATTGTGGTTAAAAACTATTTGGAAAATAGCGGCTGGGAAATTCTGGCTCACCCGCCTTATAGCCCAGACCTTGCCCCTTCCGACTACCATTCGTTTCGATCGATGCAGAACGCTTTGACTGGAATACGCTTCACGCCACAACAGGGTATCAAAAATTGGCTCGATTCATTCTTGGCTTCAAAAGATGAACGCTTCTTCCGCGACGGAATTCACAAATTACCAGAAAGATGGCGAAAAGTAGTGGCTTGCGATGGACAATATTTTGATTAATGTATTCATTTATTTTATCATTGAAATAAGTTCGTATTTTGAGCACAAAAACGGACCGAATTAAGTTGTACACCCAATATAATGGAATAAACAACATCATGGCGAAGAAAAAAAATTCTCGTCTTTTTTCGGAAAAGTTCTCATACTGCATAATTACCGAAAAAAGTGTCCAGTCATACAAAAGTTGTATTATCATACTAAGAGTACATTTATTTTTATTTTTCACATCAGATGGAGACACTTCGTTTGAATAGCAATAACTTTATTGTTTTAAAGATGAAATTCAAATTGGCCCATTGACCAAAGCGAAAATTTTCGGTTTTCGCTTGTGCACCATAAACCGGCGAATACTCGTGGCACATTGTGCCCCAGTCTCCCCTGTAGCCTCGGGGACTGCTGAGGAAACACAGGTAATGAAAAAAGAACAGGATTACGAAGCTTCGCGGAATAAACGAGAGAAACGAGGATGCCCGAGGCACCAAATCAGTCCCGACAGAAAGAGAGGAGAGAGAGAGAGAGGGAGAGAGAGAGAGAGAGAGAGAGAGAGAGAGAGAGAGAGAGAGAGAAGCTGAATAAAACTGAGCGACACGACGGAACAAGCAGCAGTGGCGTTATTAACTTCCATCGCACGTTTACAATGCGACAGCGTCGGGTGCAACACCAAAGTTGGCTGACAGCGTCGAGCTCCGGCGTTGCGGGCTCCGAAGAACGAGCAATGCCGGAAATACCGCTAATATGCGAATGTCCGATGGGCAAAAACAAGCAAATTCAGTAGACCGTAAACATAGAGTCCGCGACAGTCCAAAAGCGCGATGGAAAGAAAATGTATCGTTATGTCTTGAGATTATTCCCGCTCGTTTTTGCATTCAACCCGGTTCATGAGTTGGTGAAAAAAAATGAGGAAAAAAAGTATGGCGTGCAACATCGTAAATGGCGCGGTCTTACCATACAGGTATTGAAACGACAAAGTCCGAGTCAGTTTACGAGGACTAGGGAGGTCAGGAATTTAAAAAAATGTCTTGCGTTCTCCCGTTTACGACAAGGCTGCGAGATAAACTTTTTTTCTTTTCAGGGATATTTATTATAGCATTAAAAAACAAGAAAGCTTCTCGAGATTTATTCGTAGGTCGACATTATCGGCGCTCCAACGTAACGTCAAATGTCAAACGTCATGTTGTATTGACAGCTACTTTGAAATCTGCATTCAGCACGATATCTCGAGAATCGCGGGATTCATGAACTAGAAATTTACACAGGATTTTGGGAATAATATAGTGGATTGAATGTACCTGTCATCTGATTTGAAAAAACATGTGTTTACAATTTTAAATGAATGCGGATCTTTACAAATTACTTGCTATCGCGACACCACTTTCTTCATTTTGTTTTCATTGTTTTCAGTTTGTCAATTATTTATATAGGTGAGCGAAAGAAGAAGAAATATTCCTGAAATTCTGCAAAATCTTCAGTCCCTCGAATCGTGAATTATGATTATTTTCGATACCAACCATGTACACTTTGTCATAGGGATTCAATTGCATTCAATTGGATTAGAATCCAATGTACGCATCCAATTTGAGTCCTAAATGATTCCCACATTATTGAACAGAGGCCGATACGGTTCTTGATGGACCGCATTGCAATCTGGGCGCTGAATTTTCTAAACAATACATATAATTATACAAAATTAGTGGATCTTAAAAAAGTATAAATCGCTTCAGAGGTTTCCCCATTGTGGAGAACCGAAAAACGGGGTTATTTAATAAAATTAATTTTGAAGTAATTAGCGAGATGATTGAAGAATTGTTAGAATTTTTATTTGTATGTACATTAACAAAGTTGTGTGAAAATTTTCATTAAAAAAATATTAATAATTCAAGAAGTTACGAACAATTTCGTGAAGTACCGTTGAATATGACGGGCACAACGGTGTCCTGAATTTCGGCCACTCGGTTGATCGGAAACAAAAAAAAATGAGTTTTTTTTTTCTTGAAATAGATAATACAGTAGAGCGTCGATTACCGAATCAATTGGGATTGGACGCCTTTCGGATAATCGAAAGGTCGGATCACCGAACAACAATATACCGTGGAAGAAAAAAACCTTGTTTCTTTCAATATGATAAAATATATTTATTGAAAAATACAACGAACATCAATCTGTTAATAATACAAGTTCATTTTTGGTGAATTTTAAATAACCATTATATTATTTACTGATGTAGAACGAAGTTAAATATGTATTGAAAAATAATCAACATTCGTACATCTTTGAGTTTTTATCTATTTATTTTTGAAAAAGTCGACGATTCTTTTCTGGTTCAGAACGGTAGCTCGTTTCTTTGCTGCCAAATCTCGACTGCTAGCGGAAAGCAAAGTGCGCGCGAGCGCAACCGAGAAAGTGGAGGGGACGTACGACAATGTATACATCGTGCAATAATATATAGGGGGCAATCGTTCGAATAACTGAGCATTCGGATAAACAAAATTATTGTTTAGATAATTGATATTTTGGATAACCCAAATTGCCATTCGGATAATTGACGTTTCGGATAATACAAATCGCCATTTGGATAATTGTCGTTTCGGATAATTGACGCTGCCTTGTTGCGCCAAAAATGTTCGATTTTTCACCAATTTTTTATGCGAAAAGTATTAAATATAGAATGTTGATATTTGGTATGTTGACTAAGCGGTCTTTATTGAACATCAAAATATTTTTTAAAGTTTGACAAAACATGCTGGTGGGAGTGGAAAGTGCCACGTATGTCGGTGCGCGGGCGATGACGTTCTTCGCTTGCGGAAGTCCTAAGCCCCGGACAGGTGATCTGAAGCAAAAAAATTAAACATATTTTTACTTTGTACAATATTGTGTATAAGTTAATCTAGAATCAAAAAGAAAAATTGGAAAATAAAAAAATTGCGAGCAAAAAACTGCGAATTTTTTTGGAAAAAAAAACAAATTTCCTTCCGATTGCTCAGTATTTTTTTATTTTTCATTTTTTCTTCTTGATTCTTGGTCAACTTATACACAATATTGTACAAATTAAAAATATGTTTGATTTTTTTGCTTCAGATCACCTGTCCGG
>OY723390.1:30364392-30451892 GCA_963210295.1 Ophion ellenae | reverse complement strand
TACGAACACTTTGCCGGTTTAACGTTCGTGTGCGCCTGTGTGCCACGCACACGCGAGGTCTCGGAAAGATATATATTATTAGGTGTCGTATGTTCTATATCGACGGTGAATTATTCACTGTGGAGCGAGCTTACACGCTCACATAAGCGGGGACATTTGTCACACGTGCCGGTGAGAGTGACGCGAACGAAAAGAACGTCGCGCGGAACGTGGTCGTCACTGTGTGTACGGTGTAGGAATGTGCTTGCGTATACTCAAATGTGGCCAAATGTTATCGATATTCGGGGGCTTTTGAGGAAACCGGCACAGACCTCGCGATTGAATTTCAATTCTCGCAGACTCGTTTTTTTACGGGGCTTTGGATGAAATAGTTTTATTTGTTTCGTCGATGACAAAGTTCGGGGGCGTTGAAAACATTTTTTTTTGCAAGTTATGCATGGGTGTCGAATTTTTATCGGAGTCCAATGTTTGAGAATGAGAGTAAATCGTGACGGGAATCGAGAGTAAGGAAATGTATTCGTTTTTTGTTCCTTGTACATTCCGCAGAACACAATTTTGTAGTTTTTTTTTGCTTTGGCGGCTTCAGACCCCTCGATGTATTTCTGAGCGGTATTTTGTTCTGAGTGTATTTAGTGAAAATCGCTCGAACGATGGATACTGTGAGGGAATTTGATTTTTTGTAACAATGCTGTTTGGCGATGTTATTTTTATACTTTTTGTTTTAGATATCTGGTTGAATTTTCGTGTGGATATCGCGTATCGTACAGGGTATTTTGGAATCGAATTTGGTGAAAATCCGTAAAAGGATTTGGAGGTTCATATTTCGAGAAATGGTTTTCACGCTGTAGGTACTCGAAAGTTTACGATGTCGGGGTTCGTTTTCGTACTGATATTTAGTGGATCTTACGAGGTATATTCTAATTTAATTTTGCAATAATTGGTAATTTATTTTAGATTGTACACTGAGAAAAAAAACCAATTGAATCAAAAAAATATATTGATCGATCCAAATAAATGTGCTGCTGCGGAGTGCCACCGATACATGAGATTGTTACAATACTATGAAATATTGGAAAATGTGATTGATTTAAATAACATATTATTTTATTTGAAAAAGCTCTTCTGTTCTCTGAATATCTACCTTATCTTTCAAATAAAATTATATTCTATGGAAATCATTCTACAGTAGAACCTCGATTATCCGCGCGAGTAGAACCTCGATTATGGCGCGAAAGATCGCTGCCACCGCCGTGAGCAACAATGAGCAACCTAACGCAACGTTTCCTTCTCAAACGGCTACGAGACTTAGCCGCTCAAAAACGCTTTTCAGCCGATCGTCAATTAAAAATGGACGATTTTATTTTAAAAAATTGACTTTTTTCAGGTATTTAAAATGCATACTTATATATATATATATATATATATATATATATATATATATATATATATATATATATATATATCAACGTTAATATGTATGTCAAATTTTAATATATATGTATGTACTGTTTTTGAATTCTGTTGTTCAATTCAATCGGCAGACCGAATTATTTTTTCATATGTTCCCCCGTTTGTTGATACCAAACGTTTGAAGTCGTTATTTTTTACGAAAATCGACATTTTTTTTCAAAACAGTGCAACTTAGGCAAAGTTCAAAATTTCTAAAAAGTATCCGGTGGTTTTGTAGCTTCACCATTGTACTAAAAGTATATTGTTCCATTTGTTACTTCAGATGAATCTAGTTACCGGAATCATGTACGCGACCGAACCGTGTGGAGGCTACAGTCCCGAGATTAAACGACAATGATTACGTTGCTTTTATATATTTTGCACAAAAAAACGCTGACATGTGAAGACTATGTATTATCTGTGTGCGAAAGATCGACCTTATCACCCCAATATCTGAGACGAAAAAAACTAATGAAAATCGATCTGTTATTTTTTTTAACTTCAAGATTATCCATACCCCTTAAGGTCCATAGAAGCAGATTAGGCTAACTACGATTTCGTTTGCGGCAGCATTCGTCGCGTATTCGTCATAAGTACGTGAATACGCGTATAATCCAGCGAGGCACGTTCGATAAATTTGAGCTTTATCGTTGCGGCGTAGCGTTTAAGCGATTAGCCTGGAAAGACGGATGTGGGCGAGTTTATCCATCCTCGATATTGTCCATTCAGATGTATCATCCGACGCCTCCTCGTCCGCGTAGCCGTAGCCGCGCGGCGCTGATGATACAACGGATAGTCCGTGGTGTACACATTATTTACGGCGAAGACACGAACGAGGAACGAAGAACGAGGGGGGGGGGGAGGGATCAAAGCCAACCAACTGTGCAATAGATGTTTCGTAGTACATCTCGGGCTGTGCTGGTGATTAGGAGATTAGAACGAGCCGCTTTGGCTGATTGGGAGTGGAGTACTTTACTCTCGACCAGCAAATGTCAAGCTAACGTATAGTTTCCAACTCCGTTTCTGGTGCTCTCGTAGCTTGGCAGAATGACGACACTGCCAACGGAAAAGATGTTCATTCTGCTTCTGCAGGGGGAGGAGAGAGAGAGAGAGAGAGAGAGAGAGAGAGAGAGAGAGAAATGAAGGAATAAGCTGCAAGCGAAATATTCCCTCGACTGCGTAGTGGGTACGTTCATTTTGTCAACGTAGCCGCCCGATATCTCTCTTCGTTCGAATTAAGAGGCGCGAGAGAGACAGAGGCTTCTCGGAGACTCGGAGAGATTAATAATTTGTCGGGTGGAGCGAGCGAAATGGTGAGCACAATCGTGCCAAAGTATCTCAAGTCGGCTTTCTATCTTGCTCCTCTTTCTCGCGGTTGGTTTTTTTTTTTTCATCTCTTTTCCGCAGTGTTGTATACGTCTTGAAGGACGGGGAAGAATCGTGGCAGCTTCCACGGCTGTGGGGCCGGTAACAGCTTGCCAAAAAGCCTCGAATAGCATCCGTCACTCTTGTGGCCGAGTGTGCTTCGTCTCGCTTTTGCTTCTCCCTGTGAGAATCCTGATGATCGTCTGGTTGGCTCTCTCGAACCGGAAGACCTCTCGCGTCTCGACGCGTAATCGACTCACGACAAGTCTTCGACACGCTGTTACCACCCGGACGAGGATCAGCGACATCGACGGGACATATAGAGAGCAGAAGGTAGAGAGTACGAGAAGACGTCCAAATACACATCGAAGATCAGCAGTACGGTGGAGACGAGGCGAGTCAACCGACGAGGTAAAATCCCTTCGAAATCTCCCCATTTCCGTTTCTCCCTCGTGTGGTTGTACGTCGGACACGTGTCTCAGCTGGGAATATCGAACGAGTTCGCTCCTCGATTCAAGCCCGATCGATGGAGATGAAGTCACGTTGGGGTGGAGAATACGTTGCGGACGGAAGAGAGACGAGCCAATCTTCGGATGAAAATCGAGAACCTCATTGTTCGTGTGTGTGTGTGTGCGAGGGGATGAAAAGGAGCCTCGAGATCGCGTGCAGTCGCCAAGCGCTGACACTTCCGTTTCGTTGCCATCGGTAATTGGGAAATAATACGTGACACTCCAACGCCCGATGGAACTAATCTAGCCCGGAACCCCACCGGAGCGACTACGAACTGTTCACATTGGTCGAGTCACGTTTCTGGCTTCCAATCGCGATCCAACCGTGATCGAACTGGGCCCAATGAGACGCGAACAGTAGCACCGAAGAGGCAATACACTTTAGGATGCACATACTCTAGCTACCTCGTACGAGTGTCTAGCGTTGGCATTGTCAAATGAAATCCGTAGTTTGCAGACACGTTCTTGGAGGTTCATTTTTGGAAGTGTTGAAAGCGATACGGTTTTAGGGATGGGCGGCATGAAAATTACGACTACGGAGCCGTTATCAGCAATCTCAGGATGATTGCACCGGTTTCTCAAACGTAGCGTCTATGGCAAACCTCATTAGCTTTGGGATGAATAACGGCTCGAGGGCCTGCGAGCCAACCGGTAAAGACTGCCGGGCGCGGTCAGGGGAATATGAGAAAATGAGGGCCAACAACGGTATAATTGGAGCCATGGCAGAAGAGCAAGTCACCTTCAATTTTAAGTCGTATAATTGGTGCGAGGATCCTTCAACGAGCATGATCCAGAAGGGAAATAAACGGGTCTGCGAGAACTCGAAACCCAAACGAGCTGGTCATTTTTCAATATTTTTTTCTGATTAGAGTATTGGGATAAGGTGGCCAGGATTTTAAGCACAATTGATACAGAGTCTTGCCACGTTTGACTAATTTTTTTATTGAAACATATTTATAAAAAATGTAGCTATTGTTATTCGAACAATGTGCCGCCGTTGCTGCATGGCCTATCTGTGTAGCTGGTTCTGGCAACTAGGGCCATCTGAAATGAAAAATAGAAAATGTACGTTTGGTACAATAATAAAAATGTCGTATAACTGGATACGTTTAGGAAATTTCAAAAATTACGAAAACGGCAGGCTGACGAATACCACGTTCGATTCTCGACCAAAAAACGACTTCGATCATGCGTTATTAACAAAAGGACGAACTTACCAAACAATCATCGGGTTGTACGATGGAAAATGTTATGAACTTTGCTCTGTGCGAATTTGCATCGAATCGGACGAATAGATTTTGAGATACGACTTACACCGTTTCATAAAACACAATTTTGAGAAAAAATTCGCCGCGGCGCATTCGGCGATATGCCGCTTCACAAAAATCGTCATAACTTGGTCAATTTTTCGAGTTTTTGCGAGATCTTAGTTGCAGATTAAAGTTACGACTCTAGCCTATAAAACAACGCAATATAAAAACTCATTTAAGGAATTTCAAACTCGCGCAGCCCTCTTCGTACCCGAAACATCAAAACGTGGCAGATTGAAAGTTCGCCCCACCGCAGTGGGCGATCTGCCCCTTCACCAAAATCATCATACCTCGGTGAAATTTTCCAATTTTCGCAAAATCTTGATTGCAATTTGAAGTTAAGGGGCTATACCAGTATGACACTTTAAAAAAATCGATTTTTTTGCCTTTTTTGACAGTTTATACTTTCAAGAATATGAGTTGAGATTTTTATACGTCCAAGATTTTCATACTTTCAAGAATATGGAATGAGATTTTTCAAATTTGCTGACGTTGTAACTCAAAGAGCAATTATCCGATTGACTTGAAATTTTAACTGAGTACTCTTGAATATATTTACTCTACAATGACGTAGGATATTTTTGATTGAATGAAAATAGTCGATTTGGCATTGAAAAAAACGACCATTTTATAAGCAAGAAAACAGACATTTTTTTATAACTGCGCCATTTTTTTAGATTTTGATATTTTTCGAAACTCCTACGTCATTGTACAGGAAATACCGTCCAGTTTGACGAAATTTTTTCCTTTCCGGTTTCAGCTACTCAATCGGCCGGAATCATGTCAGCAGTGGAGGAACTTTTTTTTTGCGCCTCCGCAGTGCATAAGTCGCTTGGATCTCAATATTTTTCTATGAAAAAATTATGTAATATAGGCCAAATATGGCCAAATATATTCTTGATTTTCCGAAACATTTAATTGAGTACTTTTCTTCCAAAAAATTCCCGAAAATCACCCAAATGTTCAGCGTTCACACTGGTATAGCCCCTTAATACGCTGGGCTATAAAACGATGCAAGACAAAAACGGTATTCCAGAAATCCAGAAATCTCAAGCTTATGCATCTTCATACCCGAAACATCAAAACGTGGAAGATTACATATCATCGCCAAACGAGAATCCCGTGGTTCCCAATTTGTCCACTGTCATTTAGACATCCCTTTTTAGACTTCACCCCCCCCCCCCTCCCCCCTCGCCGGAGTTCACCACCTTTCATTCGAGACTCGCACCGACCCTCTTACTTGTGTCTAACAATCCATTTGGAAGCGTCTACCCAGGCGAAGCGGCATGCCCATCAAGGATATCCTCCACCTCATACGTATATATTTGGTAATCTCGCGTATATGCGTAAAGTATGTACTCACAGTCCGTACAGCACTCTGGATCCTTGACCCGCATTACGCGTATCCTAGCTCTCCGGAGACAAAAGAGGCTGCTCCTTGGGTGGCTCTATCTCTCTCTCTTTCTCTCGCACAAGCAGCATCAACGGACACTCCAGCGGCAGCAGCAGTCATCTCCTTCTCCAGAGCCGGAGGGTCGACAGACGTCCCATCAGAAGAGGCCTCTCCAGCGAGGCCGGGAAAGGGAGGAAAACAGCAAGATAGCGAGGAACGATGAAACCAAGAGCACGTGAGGCTTGTAGAGCTCCCGCAGTGAGGATCACCGAGCGTATATAAGATGTAATGTTCACAAGGGAGACGCGGAGAAGCTCCAGTGGTCGTTCGGCCATTCGAATGCACACATACATAAAGGCAACCGTACACACATCGTTGATGCGTTGCAACGTGTACTCGAATATGTAGACCGACATCCGCTGGGGATTCCAACGGAGCTCGCGATAGGTCATAACGGAGCTTTCATTGGCTGCTGGGTTGACCGCACGATCTTTCCGTCTGGGACCGAGTCCGCGCGGACTCGAGCACTCCATGACGCGCTTTGCTACACCCGCCGTCTCTCCGGCTCCCACGGATTTAACCCTCCGCTCATCTCTCTTCGACGCGTGCTCAAAGAAGCCCCTCTTGCTCACTTGCTCGCTGGTTGCTTCGGCTGGTTGCCGCGGAGCCCACCACATGGGTTCCGCCCGTTGCTCCGTGGAGGGTTGCGTAGGTAGACGAGGTAGACGGAGTCTCTCCGTCTTCGTTTACCTCATTCGCTTTGCCGTTGCTCGAATTTGCCCCTCTCGCCCATTCGCCTTTGCGGCATGGCTTCTCCCAGTTGCTCCCCCAGACTTTGCCATCGCTCCCTCTCGATTTCTCACTCGTCGTATCTTTATCTCACTACCAGGCTGCTGCTGCTGCTGCATCTCTGCTACAGCGTTTCCCCTTCGTCCTTCCGCGACCTCCTCGTATTATACACAATTCTCGCCAAGCCAGGCCCAGCAGCCCCTCGAAAACAGTCTCTCAGCGGCCAAAGCAGCAAGATCCCAACGACGAGATATGAATTCTCCTTCCTTTTATATTCCACGCTTGGCTGCCCTCCATTTTGCTTGCTCGGGCCCCTTGTCTGCCTCGCCGATCTCTGACTACCGTATGTGTAGCCTGCTACACGCCGGGGCTATCTCGCCGGCGCTCTTCTCCTCCTCATCCTCCTCCTTCTCCTCCTGGCTCTCCCTTGGATGTTCTCGATCTCGCCTTCTTCTTCGGCTGGTCTCTTCCCCGCACAGTTTGCCTCTCCTTCTATCTCGTTCCAGCCCGTTTCAGTTATCGCTGTCTGCTTTCACCGGGTCACCTCCTTCTCGCACGCCGAGACTCGGCCGGTATGTACAGGGGACGGGGATGCTCGGCTGGTCCCTTACTTCGTTCCTACCATCCTCGTTCCTCCGCAATCTTTTCCTCTCCCCGCGCGTTCATCCTCGCATCGCTTCTTTGCCCGCCATCGTCCACTTCATCTCCACTCCCTTTGGGGTCCTTCTTCGGCTCAGCATCTTTCACGTCGATGACGCGCTGCTTTGTGCCAGTGTCGAGTGTGTACTCGCTCGTGCTCTTCTTCACTCAGGCTTCTATCCCCTTCGCTGTCCTCTTTCTTCGCTCCTCCATCGCTCTTCTCCATCTTCATCCGGCCCTAACTCTTCCACTACGTGAAACATCTCCGTGGCTTGCAACGAGAGCGTATACGCGGCCCCACCGCGTATTACGTATGTATCCATTTGTGTACCTACCGGGGGGGGGGGGGGGCACGCCGGCGGTATACAAGCAACGGACACGGCACGCGGGAGCTCGCCGGAGATGGCCCTCTGGAGTACCCACAGTAGTATCGTCGTATAATTCGCCTTTTTTCCCCGTCCCGTTCAAATCACTTTCTTCCTTTTTCGTCGTGCAGCTATTCGGACGCTTATACGCTCCTGCTGTTGCGATCAATGGTTGGTTATAGGTGGGCGGTGAGTTCGAACACGCAAAACGCAAAAGAACGAGCACAGTACGTGAGAGAGCGAGAGAGCTGGCACGAGAATGGCGAGAGACACTTCAGGTGGTGGTGTCTTCGATATTAAGAACGATGAAAGAAGAAGGAGGATTCATCAATTAGCGGTAATGCCCCGGGAACGCGACGGGGGCGAGCGAGAAACCTGCTGTTCACTTGAGCCGTGTTATTCATGACCGTGTGTGCGTCTGTGTGCGGTAAGAATCGTACGAGGCAAGCGTGCGCGGCCCTCATGTTACGTTACACCCAGCAGAAATTGGTATCATTTCGGTTCGTTAGCCAACGGACCACCGTCATAGACTTGCTCTGCTCCCCTGGCAGTCTTTTGACTCTCCGACTCGTTTTATTGCCTCAATGGCCCTCGTTCGTCGAAACGCGGTAGGTGTAATAGATGCAAAAGTATGGCCGATGCGTATGGTGACACGAGTGAAATAAACGGTACCAAAGTGGACCACAGCTTGTGCATTAATCGGCTGTTAACCAGAACGATCAACTGATGATCCCAATTTGTGCTATCTTGTACGTTGCAAACGTTATTCTCGACCCACGCATCAATTTCATCGTGCCCACGTAGCTCGAAAGACTGTCTGCTGGAGCCTGTGCATTGAGCGTGAACATGAGCGAGCCAAAGAGGTCTCAAAGTCCCTTTGTGTCTGTTCCAGCTGCTGTAAAGAGACGACACAAAACAAATTCTACTTCAGACCCGCTTGATTTTCAGTTCAATCGCACATTTGCACTTTCGCGTATCACGGTACGGCCTCGTGTAGCCCTTAGGCAGGGGAGAGCTTGGAGGGTTGCCACAGAGGTAAGTTGAAACAGTGTCAATGTCTCGGCACATGTGATTGTTAGCGAGCTGGCAACAATGCCATTCTTTCATTGCTACGACGCGCGCCACTTGTCAGTTAATTCCGGTGCTCTTGCGAGTTCAGTTGCGTCACATCGACACCAGTGCCAAAAAATAATGGCAAAAGTAAGTATTTGTCGTGTTTTTCATTAAACTTTAGTTACCTTGTTTATATATTGTATGGTACGTGATATGCGTTGTTTGGAAGCTTACTAACTTAGCATTCGATTTGTCATATTGAATTTGTTTCGTAATACTCTTTATCAATAGTGAGTTGCGAATCAAATGGCATCGCATTTTTGACACCTAGGAGCGTTGGAACAAGGTGTTTCAACTTACCTCGGTTGCAGTAATGTTTTCATACGTTTATATTTTGTGGTGTGGTTTGTAAGGCTTGAATTGTTTTATTTCAGATGACGAATAAATATATTAGGAAAACGGATAGAGGCATGGCGAGCCGAGAAATATATGAACCCGCCGCTGAAGAGGTTACTCTGCGGGACGAAAGATCAAGCACAAAGAGAACGTGGCAAGTGAAGACGAGGAAGAGTATTTTTGCGTGTGTTGTATGGAATCGTATTCAAACAGCAGGCCAAATGAAAAGTGGGTGCAATGCCTGGAGTGCAAAGCATGGTCGCACGAAGCCTGCACTGGAGGAGAACTTTCATATGTATGTCACAATTGTTTATCAGAATAGCGATTGATTGGCTCTCTTGCCATAAACTTTCTCCTTCAATTTATTTCTCGGTTTGCTATATTTTACTATTTAATTCCGTGAGATTCGTGAGTTTATATTCGTTTCAGTTAGAACGTATAAAAATTTGTCAGACTGAATAAAAAAGTGAGACTTAGATTAATGTCGAGGTTAAGTTTTTTTATTTTTAATAAAGTTTTATAATAACAATGTGTTTTGACATAAGGGGGCATCCATTAATTACGTGAGATGATTTTGGCGATTTTTCGACCCCCCCCCTCTCCCCCTGGTGAGATGTCGTGAGATTTTGCTCGACCCCCTCCCCCCTCCCCTAATCTCACGTGAAAGTTTTCAAAATGCATACGTTCACGGAAAATAAATTGTAGTAAAAGTAACTGGGGTTGTAGTACCATCTACTCCACCATGTAAAGTAGTAGGGACACTCTCCCTACGTGATAAAAATTACGTGATTACTAAAATTACTAAAATTACGTGATATTTGCCGAAGCCCCCCTCTCCCCCACGTGAGATTGGGTGAGATTTCGCTCGACCCCCCCCCCCCCCCTAAACACCTCACGTAATTAATGGACGCCCCCTAATGTATACCCATGTTTTGTACCAATTCCCCGGCGTTTCAACTTACCTCGATAGCTGTTTCAATCTACCTCGATATGAGGAGAGTCGAAACAAAACGATTTATTGTACCTAAGTGGTTTTTTTACAGGTTACATAATTCCTGGAGTCATTTCTAGTCGAAAATCGATTAGTCGATTAAAAAAGCAACAAAACAACTTCATATTTACCCGAATCTCTCGTTTCGATTGCGAGATATGTGGTGAAATCTGAAAATTGTTTCAACCCTCCTGGGTCTCCCCTACGAATGTGGAGGTCCGTCGTGTACAAACGAAGATGGGGAAAATTTTATTCGCAGCAAGGGCGTAGTGAGGGCTCGAGGGGCAAGAGGATAGTGGAATAGCGCATCGTACCTAGTGCTCTATAGTTGTGGCGTGGGCGCGGTGAACCCGCCTGCGATTCGACGCCGACCGCATACGCCCCACGGTATGCGATCGTTCCTCAATATATATACACACATCACGCTCCATTCACCCCCTCACTTACACCTCGTCGCGTACACCAGAGCGCCACGAGAGTACTGTGACAAAAGCGGAAAATTCGGCTTTAGCGACGCAGTGACGTTTAGCAGGCGAACGCCGACGGTAGAGCGGACTACTCTCGGTCGTTTCTCCATACAAACCACCCCCCGACCCCCGCTGGCCCTGAGGCAAGGCTGCACCTACATAGTTATAGGAGCGAGATGTAGCTACGTAGCTACCGTTTGCGAAGATATAGCGGCCTTCATAGATGAGTTGGCTGGGCGAAGTATATAGGTAGGTGGAATATCCGCCTAGCTGTATCTCCGCATCAGGCGGCAGGGGAAGGGAACGCGACATTTTCGTCGGGGGGTTGCGAACAAGCGCCCCTCTTACGCGATGATGCTCGCACTGTGGATATGGCCTCTGTACAGCAGAGCACGCTGCTGCTGTGCGGCTGCGGATGATGCGGTGTAGCGGTTGGGGGATAGTTAGGGCACAGGCACCACAAGGGTGGTCAAACCGCAAACGAGACCACCGGCCTGGCTATCTGCTATCTGGATAACCACCACCGAACCACCATCACCACGCCGAGCTTCCACCGACCGTTGCAACGGCTGCTACTGCTGCGCCACCACCACCGCCGCCGCTTGCGACGTCAGTGATGCACCCCCGAATTTACCCTCCGCCTTCACACACAGCCCTTCCCACGCTCTACCAGCGTTCGACTGTATGCTCGACCCGTTAACCCTTATGGCGAGGAATAGGGAACACCTCAACAACCCAAATAGATACGTATGAGGGAAGTTTCATCCAACACAACCACCGACACGATATTAACGTACACCGAGGTCCGAAATCGTTGAACCAATTTGCGCAGTGACGGACAACGGACGGTGGACTAACCGGATGTGGGCGTTCATCTTGAAAGACTGGACTATGTTGGTACTTGATCTTAAACGATTATTGCATTTTTTCTTTGCAGATTTTTACGGATCATTGTATAGTTCCATAGTCAGAGTCTTGACTTTAATTTGCAATGAGGATTTTGTGAAAATTCGAAAGATTTACCGAGTTATGGAGATTTTTTTGAAGCGTCAGATCGCCTACTCCGCTGAGACGAACGTTTTTCGCGAAATGATGTTTTATGGAACGGTGTAAGTGGTGTCTCAACATGTATTCGGACTAATTTATTAAATCAAATATTGACGCAGCTTAATTTGTGACATTTTCTACCGTATGATCGCATGATGTTTTTATGTGTTTATCCTTTTGGTGATAACTAATGATTAAAGTTGTTTTCTTAGTCGTAAATCAGGCTGTTTCTACTGCTTGACATTTACATAATTTTCGTAGTTTTTATATAAGTATCTGGTCATTATAAGGTTCATTATTACACTAAAAGTACATTTTTTATTTTTCATTTCAGCTCATCCGGGGTGCCAGAACTCCCTACACGGATTGGACATGCAGCAACGGCAACACTTCGTTTAAATACTGACAACATCATTGTTTATCAATACTTGGCAATTTAAAAAAATCGACCTTGACAAGATCGATAACAAGAATGATAACAAAGTATGTTAATTGTGTGTAAAATTCCCATTGTCGCGACCCGCGAGCAGTTTCGTGTGTCCTAAAATATTAACAATACGCGCGTATGTTGAAGGAGACACATGCGAAGCACGTGGGCAGAACCGCGGGGTTTTCACAATATCGCAAAAATCAATGCACCGATCAACTTCAATCTTACAGGCTTCTTTCACATGTCAAAAAGCATTGTTCAAACGGAGGTTTTGTTTTTTCGATGCATAGTTTTCTTCTATGAACAAAAATGGAGCGTTTTTGATCACCAAAAATCAATACTTTCGCTTTGGACTGCGGCCATTTTTCAAAAATTAATATTTTATCAAATCCTTCGTCCAAGCTCTAGATAATTTCATGCAAAAACTAAATACTTTTCCAAACATCGGTCTGCACAAACCATTGTACCTACCACATTCGTGAATATTTTCCAATGCAAAAATGGTAAAAGATCCTCGAAACCTCGATCCTCGGATGTAAAAAAAAGGTTTACCTGCACACGTTCTGCCCGAAAAAGATTCACGTAAAATTTCTTAAATCGGTTAAACAAGTTTGGGAAAAATCGGCGAATCTTCAGATTCTTAGGGGCCAATTTTACGCAACTTGGTGAAAGGGCTTCGGTTTTGGATTTCGAATTCCCCGAAATGTAGTTAATGCTCTCACAACAGTGAAATTTGCCTTATCGGCACAATATTTGTACGGTAATACGTAAAACGGCTACATTCGTATTGAATCAGCAAGCAGCGGTTAAACGTTTGAGGTTTTCAAAGATAATTTAACTGAACGCGGCATTTAGTCGAAGGCGCTGCGATTATTCAAGAGTTTGCAATAGGTCTCCGCACCATTTACCAAGCCAGTGTGCGGTAGAAGCTGCATGAGCGTTCTTATTTTTGCCTAGATAGAACACTTGTTGAAACAAGGAAAATTGTTCTCATCGCGCGGTCGCGATATCTCGAGAGTTTGGAAGCGTCACAGCTCTGCCTTTTTTTTTTCCTATCGGCAATACGTGCAAATGAATATTTGAACAACTGATGTACAAGCGATGGTAAATAGCAGTCGTCCAGATCGAAGGACACCACGGTGACGGGCCGCAAAAGGTTGTTATTTCCGATTTTTTTTGTCTACTACATTTTTCATTTGGGATCTCGAAAAAATGTATGTTATTGAGCATACATTGAACGTATTTCGTGTAGATTTTTATTTAAAAAAAAAATGAAAATTAACAACGTTGTTGAGGTCTAAGATAGCCTCAGTATGAAAAATGGGGTCCAACGGCCGCATCGATAACTCGACAATGGATGGTCTGAAAAATAAAAATAAAAAAGTTTCATAATCTATATAAATGGAGTTGTCGTTGTACGTAGCAGTTTTTTTTTTTTCGAGGAAAAAATCCATAAAATCGCGGGTGTTGAAAAAAGTATAATTTTAGCTAAATTTTTACTAAAAAAATACTAAATTGCAAAAGGGGCTTAACTCTTCGACTGCACACTGGGTCGTTGTGACCCCATTTTTTTTTTCAACTGACTGTATCGCACTCCTACTCTATAGGTGGACACTTGGCCCCCATCCTACATCCTGCCCGTGTATCGAGAACATCTGTCGACCAAAGACCTGGGGTCGAGTCGACCCCGTTTACGAAGTAGTGCGATGAAAGTGAAAACATTTTTTTCGTGAAATTTGGTGTTTTATTACCACATATAAGTAAGTTACGTCGATTGCGGTAAATGTCAATAATAATAAGTCATTCAAGTAAAAAAAATGGGAAAACTATATGTTTTCAGCGATTAATCTGCCGAACGAGTTAATTTTGTCCATTTTGTCAATTTTGTATCCCGAAAATACTCAAATTCAAACCTGCGAATAAATATCATTTTTGGAAAGACGGTCGACCCTGTCTTTTTTCGTATCTACAAACCTTCCTCTTTGAAAATCTCAATTTTTTTTTATAGTCTGGAAAAAAATTATGATCTTTTTCACACAAGTACGTATTTTTCAACGCATCTCCCACTTTGAACGAATGTCGGGCACTTAATTTTTGTTTTTCTTAAAAAGTATATTGTTTGGCTACAAAAAACCTTTCTACAAACAAAATGCATATTTGCCGAAATACAACGATCTAAAAAACGTCTGGGGCTCCGATTTTTTTTAAACTCCAAGGTTATGCATACCCCTCGACCTTTCAATTTTTTTCGCGTATTCTTGAATACGTATACTTCGATAAAATGCATTAAAATGCGATTTTTTTACCCGTCACAGTGATGGGTGATCCGCCTTAACCGCAGATTGCACGCTCTTCCGACTATCGATAACAGCTCATTATAATCCCCGGATCATTCCTCCGCGCAGTCTCGACCTCCCCTGGCATTTCCTCGAAGGCCGCCCGAATGAATAAAGCTCATTCATCAGCCGATCATCATCTCGGCGAAAATTGGAATTTTCCCGATTCTTTTTCTCGCCGTAACGCTGTTGCAATCGGAGATGCCTATTGTAGTGTGAGATTGATCCAACGGTGGGTTCAAATCACCGTACGGGGTATACGGATGGGAAGGCCGAATCGGCCGTACATGACTATACCGTATACGTGTGGGCTCCGCAATGCAATGAACCGAAGCTAATCGCGAGTATAGGAGGCTTCACGAAACGATAATTCTATATGGGGGTGTACGTATGCTGTGCTTTGTGGCGCACCCATACATACACACATTCCGTATGCGAATGCCAATGTATGCGGATGTTATATTGTTGTGCCGTACGGAGATGCGCGCGGACGAGTACCCGAGGGCGGGGAAGATTGCCATAGAAATATCCGTGGACGCGTGTGCACACAATGCACGCACGCAGGTAGACTGCATATTCAATGGATTTTCGATTAAACGCGGTCGCTCTTTCGCACGTATCGACTGCCGTAATTGTAAAAATACGGCCATAATTCACGCAAGTCTACCTGTTTAATACTGTCGATTAGGGCCTTTTGTTGGCCGAGCTGTCAACATTGATACATGCGAGTACACGTATGATGGACATTGTAATCCGAACGTGCGGAGCTTACGCCGTTCATTGGGTAATTATTGATACCTACGGCTTTTCGATGCGTCGCGCTATTTGTGTATTCGGCTCGCTCTTACGCGGATGTGATCTCTTTTGCTTGTATGTAAACCATCGAGAAACGGGCGATAGACGTTACAGTTCGAATTGCCCGCCTAGTTTTCGTTGCTGTTCTACATTTTGTATGGCTCGTTATCCGGGTATGCATTTTTTAGAAGTTATCCAGTAACTGACAAGGAACGTCACTTTGGCGTCCGCCTCCGATTTTGTTGAAACTCACGTATACGGTAGAGCCATGGAAACTTCTAGATATGTATTTTTGTATCGGCGAAGGTGTTTTTCTCGGTTTATATCGGTTTTGAGGGGTAGATAGATATGATTTATTGGTGCACTAGGATTCAGATAATCCTCTGGCACGCAAGCCACAAATAGGTATGACAATATTATTACACATACAATGGTATTACAAATACAATATTATTCAACTAAACATTTTTAGCCGCCTGTATAATACTAAGAGAAAACATTGTAATGAGCAACTAGATGACACCACCAAGGTAGAACTATCCTTTGGAGTGAAGCACGACAAGGGTGATTTTGATTATGTGAAGGAGTCTTCTCACTTTAGACGCTCAAAAAGGCTACTTTCATGAATTTTGTTGATAGGTTTGTATTATGGATATTGATGTAAAAGTTGTTACACTTAATAAATACACTTTCGAAATACTTTAAACATGATTTTTTGTGCATTTATATAACCCAAACAAACTTCAAAAGCATTTTTCTCGAAACAACGTTTTTCGACGGCTTGTTGATAAAATCTAGGAAACTACTGAAGCGAGCCTTATGAAATTTTAACCACATATTCTTCACAACTATAGCTATGGCAAATATCAAGGATTTAAAAAAATTATATTTGCTATTTTTTTGCCAAAAGCGTTGAAAAAACACGTTCTTTTTGTTTTTTCGAAAAATATCCACGATTTTGGTATTTTTGCATATATCAAAAATCGTATGATATGCGCAATAGTCATTAACATACTGAATCTGAAACTGTTTGATTTTTTGTTTCGGATGATCCATCTCCGAGATTTCATCAACGGCGCAATCCTACCATTTTTTAGGACATTTTTTAACTACCATTTTCGTCTATCAATAGTGACTTGAATAAACTATTTTTTTGTAAATGTTTTTCGAAAATGTATTTATTAGGTGTAACAACTTTTATATCGACAGCTATAATATAAACCTATCAAAAAAATCATGAAAATAGCCTTTTTTAGCGTCTAAAGTGAGAAGACCTCGTAAAGTATGCATCATTGGAATGTAACGAAAAATAATTATTTTTAATCGTTCGAATTTTTTTAATCTGTGAAAATCACTCGTTTTCTACGCAGTCTTAGCGGAGATTTACGACCCCAAGGCGCATGAAAAGAAGGCTCTGGATAAGCATGATGATAAAGAAATAGAGACGGAGCAAAAAATCGTTGCTTTTCGACGATGGAAACTTCAACGTCTTTGATGTTGCCGTTTCGGCCGCAAGCAGTCCACCGATTACAGGGAAACAAAAACGGAAGTTCTTCTAGTACAAAACAATTTAAAGACCACGATGAGCACATCGACAAAAAAATTAAGGGATGAACTACCTTTTTCTTCTTCTCTCACCCTACATTTACAAAGGGTGCATTGCATTGAATGAAATGGGTAACACTTTGAAGGGGGAATAATCAAGGTTTACCCCTGCAGAAATCACCGTAGGGATCCAATTGGATTTCTATATTTGTCCCTACTTCCTGATAAGGATCCAATGGATCATCGCATTGGATCCCTATACCAAAACGTCGCGCTCGTACATTGGATTCCAAACGGGTTTTCTCATTGGAACCCAATGTTCGTATCTGATTTGAATCCTGAAGGATTCCCACGATTTATGCCAAAGAATCCGATAAGATTCTTGATTGGATCCTATCGCATCCTGTAGGTTAATTTTTCTGAATATAGCATATAGATATACAAAATGAGTGGACTTTCAAAAAGTATAAATCTTATCTTAACAAAGTATAAATCGCTTAGAAAAGTCTATCTTCAAAATCGATTTGGATCACGGTTTTTTTAAACGTCCAACAATGTTCGCTTGAAAATTTCAAATAAAAAATTCTCATACGACGTCAATTGGAAAATAGCGCGGAATCTGATTGGATTCCAATGTGGTTTCTCTGCGTGCGGCGCCGCGATCAAATCCCTATAGGGATGTAGTAGGATCTAGGGACTTTCCAACAAATTTCTGCACAAGTACGTATTTTTTTTTTCATTTATTCACCCTATCACCATGTGTATTGCCTACTTTCATTTCGAGAATATAGTGTACTCGCAATCCATTGCCAGTGGGTGGTTTCACATGCAACCACCTAATAAATTAGCACAAGAAGTCCGTTATCATTTTTAATTAATATTGCCATTAACACCTTCATTATCGTTAGTAACGACAATTATTTTTTCATTATTGTCAATATTGGCAAAACAATGTACTAGAACGTGGAAATTGAAAAAAATACAGCGAAGAATTCGAAAGAAAATAGTGGCCTTGTCAAAGAAGAACACCCGAAGCTTCGTGAAAAAAGCAACCAACGAAATTTTTGACATGTGCGAAAATTTAGACGAATGCGACGCCATATTTCCAAAGGGGGCATCCATTAATTACGTGAGGTGATTTTGGCGATTTTTCGACCCCCTCTCTCCCCCTGGTGAGATGTCGTGAGATTTTGCGTGACCCCCTCCCCCCTGCCCTAATCTCACGTGAGATTTTTCAAAATGCATACGTTCACCGAAAATAAATTGTAGTAAAAGTAACTGCGGATGTAGTACCATTTACTCCACCATGTAAAGTAGTAGGGAGACTCTCCCTACGTGATAAAAATTACGTGATTACTAAAATTACTGGAACTACTAAAATTACTAAAATTACTAAAACTACTAAAATTACTAAAATTACGTGATATTTGCCGAAGCCCCCCTCTCCCCCACGTGAGATTGGGTGAGATTTCGCTTGAAAAAGGCCCAGAGTGCAAAGGGTTCATCCTTATGCTTCATTTTGCAATCGTGATATTCGTGTGGCTAAGAAAAAGTAGTCACTAAAATTCATATCGGCCTTCATGGCAGACATTTTTTTTAAAACCTCGAATTACCCTCATTTTCGAAATGAATGTTTCATTATTATAATTTCACCTTTATTTGCCTCTCTTCACGATTACCAAGTGTATCCGGCTATTGCATAATTCCACCTACTTTTATTCATTTTCATCAGTTCTAATTAGCAATACAGTACTAAAAGTTGCAGGTGTCCGATGCTACCTACCCTTCCCCTAACAGTACATTTTCCGCCGCAATCATTCTGATGACTTTCCGCATTTATTAATCAGCGACCATTGGAAGCTTCGAAAATTTTCACGTGTATACGTGCGTCTTCGTATATGTTACGCATGGTCAAAACAAAATTGCGAGTGAACGAAACCGCATGCCCGCGTATACCATAAAACGTGCTCACACTTGACTACACGCGGTAAATTCGCGTGAGGAGGCACGTAAACCGAAGGGACACAGAATTCGCGTACGCTATATATATATATATATATATATATATATATATATATATATATATATATATATATATATATATATATATATATATATATATATATATATATATACGCGTGTGTGATAATTCATGTAGAAAACGAACTAAAAGGGAGCGATAGAGAGCGGGATACGTATGGAAACAGGATTACTCGAACGGCAGAACAAATTGTAGTCTTGCATACGAGTGTGCAGCCAATATAGCGGAGAGAATCACGCTCTGCATAACTACCCTTTCCCTTCGATCTAGGTTCGCGTGTTTGTATACGGGGTGAACGGAAATTCGACCTATTCCTTAAGAGGGCTCAAACTAGAGATAATTTGCAACAAATTAACTCCTGTCAACTGGGGACCGAAAATGAGTAGTTTCCGAGTTATGGTGGTTTGAAGATTTGAAAAAATGTATAGACTTGCCAAAAACAAAAAATGATAAAATAACTACTCCACCCCGGGCACTCAATTGATACTTTTCTGAAAGCTGATAAACGAAGGATCGCTTAAAAAAATGCATGCCCAACATTCCCATAATTTCAAAACTAAAAGATCTAAAGTGACAAGAATTTTTATTTTTTTCGAATTTTTCGCTATAATTGACGAGAATTACTCGAAGAAAATGAAGACCCCTGAATCATGCGATACTCACGATCGAAAAAAGTTATCTAAAAAACAAAAGAACGACGACTCCGTGCAGGACATTCTTTGAGAAAATCTGCTACCTGCTCAATTTATGGATTTTTTTACGAACCCGCGCACAAGTTGATGAAATTCGTACCTTTTTAGAAAGCTCGTGAAACACGGAACTATTTTCCGTTATATGTATGACAAGTGCCTTACACTTTTATTCTCGAGTAATTTTCGATCCGTATAGAAAAATTTGTGAAATAATAATACTTCTTGCCACTTGAGATCGTTCATTCCTGAGATTATGGGAATTTCGGGCACGCACTTTTCTCTTAATGATTATTTATTTATCAGCTTATAGATAAGTTGGTAAATTGAGTGCCCAGTGTAGAGTAGTTTTTTTTACAATTATTTATTTTTGGTAACAAGTCTAAAAATTTATAATAAATCTCAAAATCACCATTACTTAGAAACAACCACTCATTTTTTACCCTTAGTTAACAGTTGTTGCAAATCAACTCTTGTACCAAATATTTGGTAGTGATCCGAGATATTTAGATTTGTATTTCATTTTAATAGGTGACCTTGAATGACCTTGAACGAGTTGGGATTCCCAATATTTTTTTTGCGGCTTGAGGTGTTTCGCAAGATGGTTAAAAAAAATGTACCATTCCATTTAAAAAAAGAGGCGGTGACATCCACTGAAAAAAAAAATTGATCGCATTCGATGGCCCCCTTCATACCGTACAACTTTTGTCTGGAACATTTTTTTGTGACATCGATAATTACGGAGTCATTTCGGGTGGCAGTGGTAAGAGAGGCACACTATATATATATATATAGATATATATAGTGTGCCTCCCTTACCACTGCCACCCGAAATGACTCGGTAATTATCGATATATACATATATATATATATATATATATATATATATGGACATACACGGGAGTTGATTCGCGGGACGATCTAACCCAATGTTTCCACCCGTACCGATTCTGGTTCGTTCCGGCTTATTCGGCAACTCGTTTGTTCGCACCCTCGTCCGTAGCATTGAAGCCTTTCTTACCCTCCGACGCACCTGCACGCTTTTCAATGTGAGTTTCGGGGACCTTGCCTTTCTCTCTCTCTCTCTCTCTCTCTCTCTCTCTCTCTCCCTCTCTCTCTCCCTCTCTCTCTCTCGTCCTCTTGCTCTTTCGGGGGAAGCCAACCTCGATGCCTCTATCGTTGATCGGAATCTGGTGAAATTCACGTTTCCACGTTAACGACGCGGCTATCCCAGCATACAACATGTCAACGTTGACGGGGTGTCCCTAGCTGCGGTACCGAGACGCACGGAGCTTGGAACGATTCGTCAGCCGGATAAATCGTCGCTTTGGTTGTTGCGTCGAGAGACGGAAAGTTGGTTGGGAAGTTACTCATGTTGTATCGCATACGGCTGCACTATGGAATTTACTATTCATTCGATGCACTTGAATAGTTTGGGGGAAATCGAAATGGATGGAAAACACATTGACGTGGCGTCGGGAAAACGTTCGATTGGAAGCGATACCCTGAACCAAGAGCGGAGTAGCTTGACGGAATTCAGAAACGGCATAGTCCAGAAGTGACGGACTTCCGAAAAGTCGTAATCCAGTGTTTTGCACTCAGAACAAAGATTTATTATGTTCTAATAAATTGGCACATTAGAACATAATTTATTAGAAATTAATAAATGTTTACTCGTATGGAGACAGTTTTTATGTGATTGTAACTACAGCATTTATCCGGCGTCACTAAATATGTTTTCTTACGTGCCGATTTTTCACATAAATTAAAAGCCATATTTAAAATAGAACATGTGAATAATATGTTCTTAAATCAAATAAGTACTACTTTGCGATAAAAACGTTCAAGTGAAAAAATAATGACGGACGAAATGACACAATTTCTCGAGAAAAAAACCAGCTGGGGGATCATGAAGAAACCTATTAGATGTTAAGAAAAACTCTATTTGTCCGATATGAAACACCTATTTCTTCTAACTTATATATCCTATCAGATATTAAGAAAAATTCTTAGTAAATCTTAAACATAAACTTAAATAAAAAAATGTCTTTGCTGTTAATACAATCGTAGGAGGCCGACCTACGAATAAGATAACTTATTCGCCGGGAGACAAACTTCTTTGTCCGTAATAAATCTTTTTTCTGAGTGCGTGAGAAAAATTGCGGGGCATTAAAGGGTTATGCCTAGTTGTAAAAGGAAAAGAATCACTTTTTCTAAAACCAATATATTTTGGCAGTATATCATTTTGTAAATGTTCCCTATAAATGTCAAGGTGATAGGATCAAAATTTACAGGTTTATAGGCTGTTATGTCATGAAACATCATATACGTTCAAATTTATAGACATTTGGCCGACGACGTTTTTCATTCAATTGGAAGGAGTCATTTGCGCCATCCGTTTATTTTTTGGCGGTGTGTCATAGCTAGATTATGACATTTCTCGATTCCCAAAGCTATTGAGATTAGAGGAGACCTAGGAGGGTTGAAGCAATTTTCAGATTTCACCCCATATCTCGCAGTCGAAACGAGAGAGTCGGGTAAATATAAAGTTGCTCTGTAGCTTTTTTAATCGACTAATCGATTTTCGACTAGACTCCAAGAATTATGTAACCTGTAAAAAAAACCATTTAAGTACAATAAGTCGTTTTGTTTCGACTCTCCTCATATCGAGGTAAGTTGAAACGGCTATCGAGGTGAGATGAAACATCTAGGAATTGGTACAAAACATGGGTAGAAATTATGTAAAAATACATTGTTATTAAAAAAAACTTATTAAAAATTAAAAAATTTAACCTCGACATTAATACAAGTCTCACTTTTTCATTCTGACAATTCTTTATAAGTTCTAACTGAAACGAATATAAAGTCACGAATCTCACGGATTTAAATGGTAAAATATAGCAAACCGAAAAATAAATTGAAGGAGAAACTTTATGGCAAGAAAGCCAATCAATCTCTATTCTGACAAACAATTGTGACATACGTATAAAAGTTCTGCACCAGTGCAGCCTGCTGTTTGAATACGATTCCACACAACACACGCAAAAATACTCTTCCTCGTCTTCACTTTCCATGTTCTCTTTGTGCTTGATCTTTCGTTCCGTAGAGTAACCTCTTCAGCGGCGAGTTCATATATTTCTCGGCTCGCCATGCCCCTATCCGTTTTCCTAATATATTTATTCGTCATCTGAAATAAAACAAATGCAAGCCTTGCAAACCACACCACAAAATATAAACGTATGAAAACATTACTGCAGCCGAGGTAAGTTGAAACACCTTGTTCCAACCCTCCTAGGTGTAAAAAATGCGATGCCACTTGATTCGGAACTCACTATAGATAAAGAGTATTGCAAAACAACAAATTCAATATGACAAATCGAATGCTAAGTTAGTAAGCTTCCAAACAATGCATATCACATACCATCAAATATACAAACGTTTGAAGAAAAATGTAACACTTTTCTCGTGTCTTTCGTCATTGTCGAATCATAAACGACGTATCATAAGAAATGATAAATCATTTTCAAAAGGACCAAACTCAATTGTAACTGTTAACATCTGTGAATGATGTTCTTTCTTTTTCAAATACTTACGATTTTCGTGCCCCATTCCCTATTTTTATTATTGCCCGTTGTTATTTTTATAGATGGGCTAGTCCCATCATTAGCTTTTTTCCCATTTTTATCGGAGCGACGTATACGATGAAATTTCGTAACCGATTGTTTTTTCCATGTTTCATTATTTCATTTTTTTTTCATGGAAGGAATAATTTACGTGAATTCACTAGACGGAGCAAAGGAAAACAAGATACACTTGGTATTTTCGGCAAAGGCTGCATCGTCATTTCCCACATGGACACTATAATTGCTGCAAACGTCACGAATCTCATTCCCCTTGATGGCCGTTGAATAAGCGGAACTCGTCCGCGAGATAAAGCCAGTGAGAGGATGTAATAAACACAAATTCGAGGTGGAATATAACGGCGGCGGAGCTAAAAGCGTACGTACCGAGGCGTTTGAGAGGATTGACTCGTTAGAATCGTGACTCACGTCTCTCACGGCGCTAGGTAGATATAGGAGATGAAACGCGAAGCTGGAGGCATGGGCTCACGTAGGTACTAATTATTGCGATATATACACGGAGGTGGCTATTAGAACAGCAATTTTCATACTTCTCCACTGCGCACCCCACCTTCCGAGCCACGATGTCTCTTTGAGCCAGACTGGCGTTCACAATACAACCGAGTATGACAGAAATGGAAAGAGAAAAAAGGAAAGAGAGAGAGAGAGAGAGAGAGAGAGAGAGAAAGTTTAAGTGTACTCCTCGGGATCCAACGGAGTGGAATGAGAGCCAGCGACGATAATGCATGTGTTCTCTTCGTTGATTCCGTCGCTGCACGTACAGAGCGAAACGTGTTTTGAATCCACAGTTCACTCGCAAGAATAATCCAACGCCGGCTATATACACGCTTGCAATGCATCTGCAGAGTACAATCAACATATGTATACCCAACGGGGCGCGTGATTCCGCGGCGGGGGCCGTGAGGAGGAAAGGACGAGAAGGAGGTACCTCGCATAGCTAGCCCGCTCACCTTAATCGAGTTACCAAATGAACAAATATTTTGCCGACCGCGAACGCGATGTGAATTTTCTACCGCTGCACAGTTTTTTTTTTCGCCCTTGCTGCATCCTCTTCTCGACGACTATGAAATCGGCGGAATCTGAATTACTTTTATCAGTTCGACAGACCAAGTACCAAGGGGAAAAAACACATGCGGCTCGGTCGGAATAACTGCAGTGAGCGATATTAAGGGAGACTTTGTCCTTGAAATGCAGCGGGAAATGTTGGCGGCTCAACATGAGCAGCTAGAAGGAGAGGAGGGATGGCTCTATGGACCAGGCATTGCCGATTAGCGGTAATTATAAACACATTTGTGTAAACACATTACAAAACTTTAAACGCGTTTTTCTCGAAAAAGCGTTTTTAAAAATGGCTGACATTCTCCTGACCGCTGTAATTAACATATCGACCTGAAATTTGGAGAGCATACTCAGAAAATATGTCTTCACGGAATGACGGATCGTTTTTTCGATAGATACATTTTTGCATTTATTATTTATCTTTTTATGCGAAAAAAAAACGCGAAAATTCGATTTTTTTTTAAATTGCCGCCATTTTCCGAAATTTGTACTAAACGAAAAACCCATCCGTCATTCCATGACTAAAGGGTCACAGATTGATAATATGCTTTGAATTTGCGTTTCAGATCAACAAAGAGTTTCAGATCAACAGTGATGTCAGCCGTTTACCTTCCGCGATTTGAGGACCTGTTTTCGCGGAGCTGCAACGGGCGCCATTTTGGTTTTTTTTTCAAACAAAATTTTTTTTAACGTTGTGTATATCATGAATAAAAGCAAGAAAAAAACCGCACTCAATAAGCTTTACTCATTTCCTTTAGAAAAAATAAAATGTCAACACCTGAAATATGGCACTCCAAGGACAAAGTCTCCCTTAAGCTGGAAAGTAAAACTTGATCATCGCCAACACGCGGATCGTTCGCGTTGCGGCGGATTTGTTGTATTGCGCGAGAAGCCTGAAGAAGATATACCAGTGTGACACTTTCAAAAAATCGATTTTTTTTGCCTTTTTTGACAGTTCATACTTTCAAGAATATCCTGTGAAAATTTTAAGGCCGTATCTCTAATCATTGTATCTTGCAGAAATCGATAGTTGAATCATTGAACGCGTTTTTCTCGAAATGAGATTTTTCAAATTTGCTGACATTGTAACTCAAAGAGCATTTATTTGATTGACTTGAAATTTGAACTGAGTACTCTTGAATATATTTACTCTACAATGACGTAGGATATTTTTGATTCGATGAAAATTGGCGATTCGGCATTGAAAAAAAAAAACGACCATTTTATAGGCAAGAAAACAGACTTTTTCATAACTACGCCATTTTGTTAGATTTTGATATTTTTCGAAAATCCTACGTCATTGCAATACAGGAAATACCTTCCAGTTTAACGACATTTTTGTCGTTTTCCGGTTTTAGCCACTCAATCGACCGGAATCATGTCAGCAGTGGAGGAACTTTTTTTTTTGGCGCCTCCGAAGGCAGCGCATAAGTTGCTTGGATCTCAATATTTTTCTGTGAAAAAATTATGTAATATAGGTTATATATAGCGGAATATATTCTTAATTTTCCGAAACATTTAATTGAGTACTTTTCTTCCAAAAAAATCCCGAAAATCACCCGAATGTTCAGCGTTTACACTGCTATAGCCCCTTAAAGTTGTTATGGGGCCAAGTCAACATGTTACCACAGAGCCGACATTTTTTCTGGACCTTTATAACCTCTTTGCTGATCATCCTGAGCACGTTGAATACGATCCACAGTATCGTTTTTTAGAAAAAAAATCGGCAACGCGTATTTCGTAGGCTAATTACATTACGCTTATGGAAAACTCCCGATCATTTTTCAGTGCATTATTAATATCTGCTAAGTGAATGTTACCACGGAGCTGACAAAATAGGTAGGGTTCGACTAAGTATCGGACTAACCCTCGGTACCGTGAAAATGAGCATTCACAGTACCATTACAAAATTGTTCATGTTTTTAATAGCGAATTTGTGCGAAAAACAAGAACACAAAATATAAAACTGTGCAATCATGGCAACGTCGTAGACGGCACAAATGCTACTTATCTTATCGGTATTCGGTAATTATGCCCGGGAACCTCAAAATACTCCGTCAGGATAACTAACAACTAATATTATTGGTACTTATTCTCTTAATTGGCAATAAATACTTAATATTAATTTGATAACTATGTTCAGAAACTATACATTTGTAACGCCACTGTAACAGGTAAAAAAAGTCGATGTTTTTTTAATTCTCTCAAAATATAGGTTCATATTCAAGAATATGTGAAAAAAATTGTAGAATATTAAAAATTAACCAACTTACAGACGATTTTGTGAGAGCAGGTAGCGCAACGATTTACATATGCTAAAACTTTCAATCGCGTTTTCTCGAAACGACTATTCTCGCCCTGGCCGGCACGATAACTCTAGCTATAATTGTCCGATTTGGGAATTAAAAAAATCCATAATTGCAGTAGTTATTGTCGTACATAGCCGTTTATTTTTTTGTTAAAATTCCGGAGTTTTTGAGCTCCTGAAATAAAAATTTTGCCAAAATTACTCTTTTTCACAACACCCATGATTTTGTACATTTTTTTGTTGTCGAAAAACGTCTGGGTACGACGCAACCTGCAATTATATAGATCATAAAACTTTTATATTTTCATTTTTCAGACCAACCATTGTCGAGTTATCGATCCGGCGATTGGACGACATTTTTTATACAGAGGCTCTATTCTACCTCAATAACGTTGTTGATTTTTAACCTTTTTAAATGGCAATTTACACGAAATAAGTTCAATGTATGCTTAATAGATCGGGGTACAATATCCATACGTCGAATTTCCAAAATCGAATACCCATAACTACGAATATCCATAATTCAAATATCCACAAATGCCAATACCCATAAGTGAATATCCATAAGTACGAATATCTATAAGTACGAATATCTATAAGTGAGTATAGAGTAGAAATGAGTTTATTTGGGTTTGGGTTATTCATGGAATATCCCAAACAAACCCAAACCCAAACAAACTCACTTATCTCTACCTCCCGCCATTTCTGGCACTCATTTCTACTCTATACTCACTTATGGATATTCGACTTATGGATATTCATACTTATGGATATTCGACTTATGGATATTCGACTTATGGATATTCGTACTTATGGATATTCGTACTTATGGATATTCGACTGATGGATATTCACGTATGGATATTCGACGACAGTGTGCTTAATAACATACCTTTTTTCAAAATTCCAAATAAATAATCTCGTAGACAAAAAAAATCATAAAAACTACCTTTTTGCGACCCGCCACTGTGGTCCTCCCTTAAGCCCAATAACTATTCTGCTTGACATAAATCGAAGTCAAGTTTCTACAAGCTTAAATGCGTCAACTGTACTGCAATTTAATTGTTTCCAACGAATGATCCATTCCGAAGTGGAAAGAGATCGAAAGAAGAGGGCGTACAAATTGCCAAATGAGAATTAATAACGCGGACGCCAATCCGTCGCTCAATAATATTAAAAAGCCTCCGTGAACGCATTTTCCGTGCATCAAGCGTAGTTTGTGCCGCTCGCTTGTTGATTCCGACCCGACACTGATGTTTTATCTCACGCTTATCCGCCCTGCACGTTGATTTCCTCGGCTCATTTTCCCTAGCCACGGTCTATCTACGGTACAATACTCACATATCATTACCATGCAAATACGAGGCTGGCGTGCCATTTCGTTGCGTGGCAGTGCATCACAAAACTCCGCGGTACCCCCCCCCCCCCAAACCCCCAATGCTAACTGTCCAGCCGTATGCAACGTGCCTCTATTATAGTTACATTTTGACCCGTGAAGTTTCCATTGAATATCCCGCGAGCCGTGAGCATGCTTGGCATTGCTAATTATATGCCGGGTGTGCGATTCCCAATGGGATTGTAGTTTGCATCATTTGAATTGCAACGTATTTTTTCTCTTCAATTTCTTATTTTAATCGTTATCAAAAATCATATGTTGCACATTTGTTGTAGATCGATAAATGAGGATCCGAAAAAATGTTTGCATAATTTTTATAGCTTAAGGGGTCTTCTAAATTTAGACTCTTAAAAAAGGCTATTGTCATGAATTTTTTTGATAGGTTTATATTATCACGTACGGGCAGGCGAGCAAAACACGCGTAAGTGTTATCTCGATAATCCGAAATTTGTTATTACACTAAGAGTTGACAAGCTGAAAAGATAATTCATGCCATAGCATTCCGCGTATCGCAATATTTCATATAAGCAGGAAAGGTGTCGCAGACATCTGTAACACGTCACAGTGAATTTGTTATCTTTCGCATCAAATATATAGGTTCCTCGTAAATGACTCCATGTACATGAATACTGATGAGCTCAAGATTCAGCCAATGTGTTCAATTGTCGATATCGTTAAATACACACCATGGGCTGTTGCGCAAGTGAGCAGCCATTCCATAAGGAAAAAACTCGAGACGTTCTAGGCTTTAAAAGAGCTGAGCATTCAAAAGATACCACATATCACGTTCGGATAGAAAGGGAAATTCCCACATTCCTTGCTCGTTCCGTTCAATAAAGAAATATGACGTGGTGGCAAACGATCATCGCGGTATCAATATTTTGCGTGTGTGTTTCAAATGCTGCCGTCATTAATGGTAAGTCATAGTGAAGTTGTTCCATTGTTCAAATTAACCCCTGCCGAGGCTACTGATCAGCCTCTCTTGCGGACAAAACCAATTGTCGCAACATGGTCAAACAGCAGTATGTGACATAGTTTTGAAATGGACCACAGGTACAGAATCGGTGCGGGAACCCGTTGACAAACCGAAGTCCATAGACGACATATGCATGACCCCAGAATGCATCCACACGGGTACGTAAAAAAACAGTATGCATGCCGAACATAGTGAATCTGTTCTCGACATAGCCGTACGAAGAGGCAGGTATAAAACGCTTAACTGAATTTGAAAAAAAAAAAACACATGTTTCAGCATCTTGGATTCTGACGAACAGTGAATTTAGCGTAGATCCATGTGACGACTTTTACGAATTTGCGTGCAGTAATGTGAAATTGGCCAGTCCCCTCGATGATAACATTGTCAGATCCGAGATGAACTTGAGCGAACACGAGTTGCTAGTGCGTTTGAGAAGTTTGATAAAAGCCATTGATAAGGCAAAAGTACCGAAGCACTTCGGGCTTGTCCGGACTCTATACGACAATTGTATGAGCGAAGGTGAGTGTTATTTCTTCAACGACGATGACAGCAAAGCCTACTGTACTCGACGACCGTATTATCCATAAAAACCCGTATACGTTAAACCCAGATTACATTGAAGTTTGCATCGTTGGAATGAAACAAAAATGGTTTTTGTGTTGTTTCGAAAAATTCCTTTGGCAGATTAAAGCTACGAAAATCGCGAAAACATTTTTCAGGCTTGTCATTTAGCAATTTACAACAAATCTGCAAAACATGATTCTGGATAACAATGAAAATGAGAAGTTAATTAAAAAATTTCGTTGCGTTCCAACGATGCAAACTTCAGCCCCATTGAGCCCAGTTGAAAAATCTACGAATGACAACAATTGAATGTTTGAAATTTAGCACAAAGAAACTTGAACCCGACCAGCCAATTTACGCCTGCCTACTACCAGAACGTTACTAATTCCTGGCTAGTATTTCTCGCCAACAAATGGAATACTACACGACTTGGTAATAGATCCAGTCTTCTTGGGGAATTATTGTTAACGACATTCACACGAGATCCGAAGAATTTAGAATACGAGGTCCCAAGCGTACGTGGAATTCTTTTAAAAAGCTCCGCAGATGATTTCGAAAATGAGCATAAGGAATCTAACAGACTATTTTATACTGCAGTTAGTCCTGAGTGAAAGGGCGCTTCCCGCCGAAATTTTGAGAATGGGCTTTAACAACGATATCGTTCAAGCCTATTACTCACTGATGGTAGACACAGCTGTTCTGTTGGGTGCTACGAGAGCGCGGGCAGAGAGCGAGTTCAAAGAAGCCTTGCTTCTCGGAATTGATTTTGCAAAAGTAAGAACGTTGTTCGACATCGAGTTGGCGAATAGTTGCGGCGTTATCATATAGCATATGTGAACAATTTTGATCGATATTCCACAGTGTACACCACCTTTTGCGAAACGATGGATACTCATGGGGGGTGGGAACCGGACGACAGTAGGAGAATTTCTGCAGAAGTACCCGAAGCTGGATTATAGGTCCTTTATTTTTGCTTCGGTACCGGCCGCCTACAACCTAACTGATAACGACGTTATCATAGTGAACGGCGACTTTGGAGAATTTGAAAAAGTTCTATCCAACGCCTCGGACAGAGCATTGGGTGATTGGTTGGCATGGCTGGATTTTGTCCCCCAACTCTCAAATCTAGGACCTGAATTTCACGCAAGGAAGGAACGCTTCGAAAACTTTGAATTCGGGACAACGGAAAACCCATCCACGTGGAAATACTGCGTCAAGGAAGTTCGTTCACATTTGGGCTTGAGCTTAAGTGCTCTGTATCAGAGAAAGTACATGAGCCAAAACATCATGAGCGATTTGGTTGGAATGGTTACGAACATGAAGCAACAATTGCATCAACTTTTGACAAAGGTGTGATGCGTTGTCTTGAGCAAGAAAAAAAGTCCACCCGATTTGCGTCGGCACTCAACGATTCTATCCACGCTTTACTCACTTTGCATGTTATGCTTTTAGGCTGACTGGCTAAGCACGGAGGCAAAACGAGACTTATGCGAGAAAATCGACAATATAATTAGCAATCTTCCTTATCGCGATGAATACGTAGACGATGAAAAACTCAAAAGCTTCTATGAAAAGGTCGAATTGGTCGAAGGAGATTATCAGTACAGTTTACATAATATAAGCATTGGCACGTCTAACGCTACTTTTCACCCCTGGCGAAGCCCTTACGTTAGGGACGATTGGATTGTATTAGGAAATATACTCCCGAACGTAGGCTCGTACGTGCCGTCTTCCAATCTTCTAAGTGAGTTCCCACTCTGATACGTGTAACCCCAGGTGAGCTAATCCTTGCTGAAGTAAAGAGTCTTTTTTCTCAATATTTCCTTGACAGATATCGGTGCTATGGTAGCGTCGAAGAATTTCTATCACATCGATCGACCGAAATACGTCAACTATGGCGCATTTGGATTTCCTGTAGCTCATGAAATGGGCCATGCATTAGACCCCTCTGGCATACAGATTGACAAACAGATGAAAGCACTCGAATGGTGGTCACCGGAAATTAAACAAAGATATGATGACCGCATACAATGCCTAGTTGAGCAATATGGAAACTACACAATCGAGGAGCTTGGCGTTAAAGTGAGTACTACCTTGTTAGGCTTGGTTCTTCGCATCCTGTTAATAGCACAGTCGTGCTGTATATTGGAATCGGAATAAATTAGAAGAAGGCTAGTTTTAGACGGGTGATTTTGTAGTTGCCGCGGGTGCTAAATCCAAGTTTGCCTGAAAATCGGGGTGTAGGGTTTTTTTAGGGGATGAAAGGGGATAGGGGTGGATTAATGCCAAACTACAATTCCCACGAGGTCGGCGCCGGGAGACAAAATGTTCAAAAAAATCCGGGTTTTATTTTTGTCCACAGCGCTGAAGTCGTGGAAGTTCATTTTGGGGGTGAATAAGTGGGGTGAAATTTTGAAAAATCAGTTTTCATTCGATAACTCTTTAGGAAAAATTGAGACAATTTTTGTTCAAGTGGGAACGTTGTAGCCCTTAAAAAGACGCGTCGATCGAGTATTTGATGTATCCCTCTCCAGTAATATCTTCACGCCCTGAAGAATAGTTGAAGTATAAACAAAAAAATGGTTTATTGAATAACTCAAAAACAATGTTTTTTCGGGAATGGTTAAAATGTACGAAATGTAGAGAATAATTTTCTCTATATTTTCGTTCCTATGAACCACTCTTGAATTTTGCTTTTTCGAACCCCGCTCAGGGATTGAAAATTCAAAATGAAATTCTGGGAAAACTATTGACCGAAAGTAGAGAGATACGAGTTTGGCGCTGTGGACAAAAATGTAGCTGAGGGTTCAAGCTACAAATTCTTCCACGGCGGCAAATTCGTGCTGTCAATAGTTTCCCCAGAATTTCATTTTGAATTTTCAACCCTCTAGAGGGGTTGGAAAATCAAAATTCAAGGGTTGTCCATAGAAACGAAAATATAGAGAAAATTATTCTCTACAGTTCGTACTTTTGAATCATACCCAAAAAATCGATTGTTTTTAAGTTATTCAATAAACAATTTTTGTTGGTATTTTAACCATTTTTTTGGGTGAAGATATTATTGGAGAGTCTTTTTGAAGGCTACAACATTCCCATTCGAACAAAAAGTGTACAATTTTTTTCTAAAGAGTTATTGAATAAAAAATGATTTTTCAAAATTTCACCCCACTCGTTCACCCCCAAAATGAACTTCCACGACTTCGGCTCTGTGGACAAAACTGAAGCCCGGATTTTTCTGAACATCTTGTCTCACGTCGCCGACCTCGTAGGGGTTGTAGTTTGGCATTGATCCACCCCCGTCTCCTTTCATTCCCTGAAAAAAACCTTACACCTCGATTTTCAGGCAAACTTGGATTTAGCACCCACGGCACCTACAAAATCACCTGTCAAAAAGCTAGTCCTCTTCTAATTTTCTCCGATTTGCGGTTTTTCAGCGACAGCACGACTGTACTATAAGCTTATTCACCAACCGTAAAACTTCCCCTACAAAATTTGTCTCATGCTGGTCAGTTAGGACACATTAGGCTGGATTTGCCAGTTAAGATGAAATCATTGCATAATACAAGACTCGTGCTGCATACACAATCCTCATTTTATGCATCAACACGAACTACAGTCTATTGACTGGACAATCGTTATATGATTGATACATTGTATTGTGACTGGTGGGCGTTTGAGCTATAGTTTTACTAGCCAATATCAGTGGATGCGCGCCTGCTCCAGCGATCTAATTGCTCACATTTCTGACATGTGTGACGTAAAGACCACCGAAAAAAAAATAAAAAAAATGTTCACAACATTATGTTTCGTTCTGGCCGATTAATTGAAATTCATTGTACTTTTTGCGCAGCTGAACGGCCCCCGACTTGCAATTGAGAACACGGCAGATAACATCGGCCTCAAAGTGGCGTATAACGCGTACCTTCATTGGGCTGGCCAAAACAGAGAGGAAAAACAATTGCCCGGACTATCTTATACGCCGAAACAAATGTTTTGGGTCGGCATAGCTAGCTCGTGGTGCTCGAAGTGGGAAAAGCCGGCCTTGAGGTATGCGGCTGCAACAGATGTCCACTCGCCTGCCAAGCAGCGTGTTAACGGTGCTTTAGCGAATAGTCAAGAATTCGCGGATGACTTCAAATGCAAGCCCGGAACTAAAATGAATCCTGTACAAAAGTGCTCCGTACTCTAAAGTTCTCTGTCATGCTTCGCACGTTTCGAATCCACTCTCAAGGAAGTATAGCTCGTTTCAGCGGTACAAACGAAGCGCGTCAATTATGGAAATTGGGAAGATAAAATAAACGTTTGAATCAGCTGAAAATCTTTGTTCATTAATTCCTCTATAATTCATGGCTTTTTCCGTCGCGTCAGAAGCCTCTTCAATCTCACAGACACTGCACCTATCTTCAGCAATAATTGGCATAGTCCTTCCTGGCGAATGGCAGCATAAGATCTCTACAATCAAACGATTAACGCCTTTTGCGGTGATCTTTTGTGATTTTTGCGAAATCCCGAGAACAGCATATTACGAGACAGAAAGATTGTCCAGGCCTGCATGACAGCGAAATTTTCACTGCTGGAATGCAACAAAAATGCTTATTCATTGAATGGCTGATTTAGGCAACGGGAATCACTGGCGTGTTATTCAAGATGCCTGTGGGAGATGGGGTACCTAAATTTGCCAAAACATTTTCGTCTATAACAGAAGTGAAGAAACAGGAATAAAGTTAAGAGGGGTCAGGCCACAGTAATGGGTATAAAATCATGTGCGAATTAAAAAAAAAAATCATATGAAAAAGTGATTCACTCGAAAAATTAATTACACATCCATTTAGTATGAATATCAAGCCGTCAGAATTTTTTTTCCGATCTTCAAAATGGCCGACTAATATTTTCTTTAATTATCTTTTTTTAGGCGCTCCGTGGCGTGACATTTAGCATCCACAATTTTTTACCTAGAACAAAAAACAAAAATTCTCTTCAATGTACATTAGAATACCAAGAGAAGTACGCACGGAATTTAAAAAAAATATTGTTTTGTTCAACAGCTGTAGGTATTTGAACTTGAATTTGAATAGAACTTGAATTTTCAGTGAAAAATTTCGTATAAAACTGCTCATAAAATGAAAAGTTTTCGATTAATCAGAAATTCCGTACGTACGTCTCTGCGAAATGCAATTAGGAACACAACTTTTAAATCTGAAGTAAATCGAGTGAAAATTGTTGAAGATATTTGTCACGCCAATTGGAAAAAAGCTGTTTCGAGAAAAAACGCGTTTAAAGTTTTACATATGCCTTTGGCCGTGCCAGAGGTGGGTTCACGTTATACCCTTCAAGTCGGTGGAAAAAAAATGTTCTTGATATAAATCGAATAGTAACGTATTCTTATGATGATAAAGCACCGTTTTAGCGAAAAAAAAATCGATTTTTTGAAAATACTACTGTGGCCTTACCCCTTGAAAACATTTTTGCATCGCGTTCCAACGGTGTGCAGCCTTCACTGTCATTCAGCCTGCACCGTCCCCATCGGCTCAAAGTATTCGTGGGAGTCCACATAACGGCGGAAAAAAGTAAGACTTACCACCCCTCGTCTGGATCCGACGTGTCGTCAATGTCGTGTCGACTCGTCGTGCGAGGCCGATGTATCACGGCCCTCGCGGGGCTGATCGCGTGGCTCAAAACGCAAGGAAACTCCCAATGCTGCGTCAAAGAAGGTTCGGTGCGTGATATACATAGCGTCGAGTGGAGAAAAACAATTAATAAAGAAACCGATTTATATATGTCTTTTAATCATCACGGCATTCTTGCCGTTTTTATTGATTATCGTCACTCTCACAACACTCGCACATCGTACCTTCACACAACGTCTTCATTTTCCATAATTATCCATTCTTCTTTATCGTTTCACTGACACCCGTTTTTCGTTCTTCCATTTTTCTGCCCTGGGATACAGAGGCATAAAAACGGCCGAAAAATCGCTCGTTTGTTGTTTAAAAAAATAGAAATTTGCAACAAAAATGAAAGTCCTTCGATTAAGGACTAGTTTTTAATGCTATTAATAAGCACACCAAATTTCATCAAAATCCATCGAGCGGTTTTTGAATGACAGTAGTCACCGACTTGAAAAACATAGTTGCGAGAAAAACGCGTTTAAAGTTTTTCGATGTGGATACGGTATTATATGTTCGTAAAATTTTGAGCTCGATGGATGAAGCTAAACTTTTTTATGCATTTTGATCCGCTGAATCCGAACATCACAATTTTTTGCCGAAAAGTCGAGCATTCAATTGTTTACAAGCAATTGTTAAAACTATTTTTCAAAAAACAAAAGTTTTTTGGTATGAATTATTTCTTTTAAAAACATTTTGGACAATTTTAAAACGAAAGTATTGTTTATAAAATTTTGCTAAAGTTCATAGTTTTCAAGTAATACATTTTTGAAAATTTCTGAAAGATTTCTCCAATTTTACACTTCATTTATGAATAGAAATACTAATTAAAAAATTAGCTTCGACTAACTAACTAATAAGCTTCGAAGCATTCTGCCTTCCTGGGTATTATCGTTTGCGCGTTTGTCAGCCGCTACCTGCCGTGGGGACCCGACGCCCCTTCACTAATTGTGGGATATCCCGGAAACTATTCATCGGATTGACTTGAAATTTGCAGGGAATATTTTCGAAACATCATACTTCAAGGAAATGTTTTAAAAAATCGATTTTTTAAAAATTCTGACTGCATCTCACCCCTCAAGTAATTTTCTTTCTTTTCTCGCTTTTCTCATGGACGCATGTGTGTGTCGCTTTTTTCCTTTTGCTGATCGCTTTTTTCTTTCACCTCGGCGGGCGATATAAACTATGTATCCGTAAGTATAACGAATAGCATATACACGTGTGAGTACATATATGTATGTCATACCTCTGGTATATTGGTTGAGCAATAAATGACGATACCAATGCTTATAGTAATGATGGCAGTAACAGCAATGAAAATGATAAAAATCGTATGTCGGCGGCAATGAATGCGCACCATCAAGTGACGGAAGCACGAATTTTTTTCCGCATCGATTCTTCCATGTATTCTTGCCAAACAACACGCTCAGGGATTATACTAAATGAATTTCAAAATCCTCTCGTGCCGCACCACAGTAAGAACAGCAGCTATAATGGTGATAATGAAGCTCGGAATAACATTAATATATCTATATTCAATGTAATATAATCATATCCACATTGAGCACTGTTTGGGTTAGTGCGGTCGTTTTTAATTAAACACGTCGTGGGATATGTGTACATATACATATATACATGGAAGATTATCCCAGATTCATTGTGCAGGGTAACGAAATTTATAAAGAAAAAATATTTCATTTTTTCATTTGAAAGATGCAATTGACTGCAGTTTTAATCGCCATAACATAATTCCGTATGGATCATGCTGATTTTTTTGTTTCGAGAAATTTATCATTTTCGAAAGAAATAGCAGGGCCAGAGGCATGATGCAAAACTCTTCCTATCAAGCTGTCTTTTTTTTCGCAAAATTTACCGCTTTTTGGGAATTTTTTTGTGAAGAAAGTATACAACGGAAAACTTGTGAAACTTGGCATATAGTTTTATTGATCTGTTTACTACATACAAAATTTTTTTTAAACAATTTCATCAAAAAATCCGCCTCCCACCCCCCTCGACGCGCGATGGTCCTTTTTTGATGGTGTGCACGATTTCTCAAAAACTATTCAACCGATTGCCTTTAAATTTGGACAGAATGCTCAGCTGACATCCTTTTATCGTTTGATGAAGCAAAAAAGCAATACGTTTAATAGTTTTCTATTTATAACAAAAAATCGATCAATTTTTTTCGAAAAATCGATACTTCAAGTTCAAAACGTCACCAAATCGTAAATTTTTTTTCCCTTCATCGAACGATAGCTATATGTGTCTAAAGTAAAATGCTTTTTGGGTTTTTGTTGCAGGATGAACGTGAAGGCTGTAATCGTGCACACCATCAAAAAAGGACCATCGCGCGTCGAGGGGGGTGGGAGGCGGATTTTTTGATGAAATTATTTAAAAATTTTTTTGTATGTAGTAAACAGATCAATAAAACTATATGCCAAGTTTCACAAGTTTTCCATTGTATACTTTCTTCACAAAAAAATTCCCAAAAAGCGGTAAATTTTGCGAAAAAAAAAGACAATCCCCCCTTAATATATTCTTCTCGTTTTTCTTTGAATATTGATCATGCTCGTTTTGTTTCAACTTCTCTCTTTCTACAGGATTCAGCCTTTCGTATCTCTGTTCTTCAGGTTCTCTTTTTCTACCGAGCCTTTCTTTCTACGATAGCGGCATGGCAATAATCTAAGAGAATCATTTTTATGTAACCTCATGCACATCCGTACATGCGTAACCAAGGTGGTGTTATTCCTCTGGCACATCTATCATGCCTCTGGATCTCACGTGTCAGGAACCCAGAGGAATGATGCCAGAGGAATGACAATGCAAACGGGTTTTTCTTGCCCAGCACGGCATGCTACGGGTCAGCGGTGGTTGTGATCGGTTCCAACCCACGATTTGTTTTCTTCCAACCCCAATCCGTTGCGAGCATTTCGTACTCCAACCACATTTGGACTTGAAGGTATGCCCAGGAAGGTATAACCAGATGTAAAAGACACAAAATACCCTTCCACATTCTCCATTACAATTTTTTATAAATAAACTAGATAATAAACGAGATATTTGAAAAATAAAAAAAATACATAACCAGGTGTAAAAGACACAAAATTCCCTTCTACATTCTCCATTAAAATTTTTTTAATAAACAAACTAGATAATAAACAAAATATATGAAAAATAAAAACAATTTCACCTCCGATTTGGGTATAAATCCGAAAATATTGATCGTGGAGTAAAAAAAGTGCGAGAACCAAAGCTGAAGGAAATAAAATTCCACCGATTACGATTTTTTTGATAAACTTGCAAATATTGATCCTGTAAAAATGATAATGACCAAACTTGTGGGAAATTAAATTTCCAACAACTTTGTATACTACCATTTTTGCTCTAAAGTTGAAAATTAACGAGTTATTTCAGAAAAACGAAAAAGTGAACGTCAAATCAAGATGGCGGAAATTCCACAGTCAGGATTGCCCCGAAACTCGATATGTAGACTCCCAACCACCCCCCCCCCCCCCCCCCCGACGTTAAAAAAAAAAATTGCCGTCAGTAATTTTTTCTATTTCAGGCTGTTTTTTTGTCTGCCTCCACTGGACTAGTTGTATCGGTGAAGGTGTGCGTATGTTTGTTGTGTTTTAGCGTGGGTATCGTGACGCTCGCAGATTAAAAATACCTCTTCGCCCTTTATGCTCTCCTAATATAATTTTTCTACTTAGTTTGCGATAACTGATTTCCGCGCTTTATTTATCGACTTTCCGTATCTCTCTTTTTATTTTTATTTGATTTTCCAAGATTTTCTCACTTAAGACTAAAAAAAAATTATTCCAATTCTTCTTCTTTTTTGTTCCTTAACGTTCCGTGTTCCAGGCGTTTCCGATCCACTAGGGATGTACTAGGCCCAGCAGTACTAGTTAATTTTCCAGAAAAGAAAAAAACGATCTAATGCTTTTTAGGCGCGACTCGTTGTTTCTCTTGTTTCTCAACGTTCCGTGTTCTCAGCGTTTCCTGTCTACTAGGGATGTACTTTGCCAAGCAGTACTAGTCGATCCACGAGGGATTCAAGAAGTGCCATTCCTCCAAAATTCGCGTCCTTTTATACCCTAATTTGACCGCTTTTTCTTTCCCCTTCTCTTCTGTCTCCTGGAATCGTTTAATTCTTTGAAATTGTGGTGGGGTTATTCGTTAATGAGACGGACCTGTACGTCTCAATATATATATATATATATATATATATATATTGTACGCTAGGTTATTCACTGATATCCAGTAGAATGAAATGATAAATAAGGAGATGCTGCTGGGTGTTGGTATACAGGACATTGCGTCTTACCTGCTCACTGACTATCAAGCCTTTTTATCCGCCGTATGAGGGTATGGGACATCGACAGAAACCCTAGTCAGGAGAGGTGCGATACTTCCTTACCATCGCCGACTGTATTCGGGTTCGGAACCCGTTGAAAGCGAGCCCAAACTTTAAACAACAAGGCTCAGTCTGTATGCATTATGTACGTTCAATTACATTCGGGTTTAGATCTACCGATATTAGTACCGAACGATTAATCTTACGGGAAATACGACATACATTTGCCACGTAACAGTACGGTGACAAAGTACACTATTTTGTATCATACGTCACCATGTGGAAACAAAAGATGGAAGTTTAATGACATGCGGATCAGTACCAACGCTGGACCGTACTCGTTGTCCTTACGCGAACAGCGAAACCGGAAGAGGAAAAGAATGTAGCTTCGTAAGCTCGGATGCGTTCATGATTCATGAGGATTCGCGGCCTGTAAGAATGGCTCGTCGATCTTGCCTGAAGAGGAATAGAGTAAGAAAATTCCGGAAATGAATGATAAAAAAGAACCGACGTAGCGAAATGAAAAAATTAAAGATTCTCACACGTCGTCCGTGCCACGTGTACTTCTATACAGCTTTACGTTTTCACGTACAGGCAGCCGTCCTTTACACGCGTAAACGTTAATTTGATCCTCCGATTTTTTAAATTATTATCAAAGTTACCACACTGAAAAGATAATTCGTGCTACCGGAAGGTAAATAGGGAAATATTCCATACACGTTGAAAACATTTCGCAAACTTGTTATATATTACCCAATATACGAGACTACTGAGCAGCTCAATATTCAGCCATTGCGTTCTACTTTCGACATCTTTATTTGCATAACGTGGTCTGAGACGTAAGTTGAGAAACAATTCCATAAGGAAAAAAACTCAAGACGCTCTATGCCTTAAAAGGGCTGAGCGTTCGAAAGATACGATCATTCGGTGTTCGGATACAAATAGGAAGTCTCCTAGAAATACTCCTTACTCGATCCGTTTAATAAAGAAATATGGGTTGGTGGCAAATGATCATCGCGGTATCGATATTTTGCGTGTATGTTACAAACGCTGTCCCATATAATGGTAAGTAATAGCGAAGTTGTTCTATTTCATTGAATTAAGCCCGTCCGAGGCTAATAATTAGCCCCCCTTGCGTGTAAAAGTGATTATCGCAACGTGGTCAAAAAAGCAGATGTGACATATTTTTTTAATGGACCACAGGTGATCGATGGGTGTGGGGAGTCGTTGAGGAACCAAAGTCCATAGACATGTGCGTCACCCAGGAATGCATCCACGCGGGTAAGCAAAAAACAATATATCTGCCGAACATATCGAATCTGTTCACCATATTACTGCACGAAGAGGCCGGTAAATGACGCTTAAAGGAAGTAAAAAAAAACACGAATGTTTCAGCGTCTTGGATTATGACGAACAGTAAACTTAGCGTAGATCCATGTGACGACTTTTACGAATTTGCCTGCGGTAATGTGAACTTGGCCAGTATCCCCGACAATGAATATATGAGACACGAGTTCACCTTGGCCGAAGACAAATTGCTCGTGCGTTTGAAAAGTTTGATAGAAGGCATTGATAAGGCAACAGTACCGAAGCATTTCAGGCTTGTTAGGACTCTATACGACAACTGTATGAGTACAGGTGGGTGTTATTTCTTTGAACGACGATAAGGGCAATGCCTGTACTCAGCGACCGTCTTATCTGCCAAAACGGGTACACACAAGACCCACTTATGAAAGGCACGAATCAAATCTAAAAGAATATTTAAAATTTAGTACGAAAAAACATCGACTCGGACAAACAGCTTGCGCCTGAGTTCAACCGGTTGAATGGCTGGCCAGTGCTTCTCGGCAATAAATGGAATGATCCAGTATTTGAAAATAAATCCAATGTCCTTTTGAGGTTGTTGTCAATGCAATTCTATGTGGATCCGGAGAACTCACCACACACCGTCCCATACGTATGTAGAATTCTTTTGAAAGTTCCGCGGATGATTTCGAAAATGAGGATAAGTAATCTAGCAGAACATTTGATACTTCAGTTGGCCCAGTGGAAAACAGAGGTTGATCCCGATGTCCTGAGAATGGGCTTTAACAACGATATCGTTCAAGCTTATTACTCGTTCATGGTAGATACAGCTGTTCTGTTTGGTGCTGGGAGAGCGCAGGCAGAGAGCGAGCTCAAAGAAGCCTTGCTCTTCGGAATCGATTTGGCAAAAGTAAGAACGTTGCTCGACATCAAATGAGCAGATAGTTGTGGCGTTATCATATTGTTGTATGTCGACAATTTTTATTATACGTGGACTATTTCACAGTGCACACCACCCGCGGCGAAACGAATGATAATTACGGAGCGAGGGAACCGAACGACAGTAGGACAATTTGTGAAGAAGTACCCACAGTTGGATTTCAAGACGTTTATTTTCAGGGCGATTAGGCCCGTTTTATCTGATAATGACGTTATCGTAGTCGAAGGCGACTTTGACGAGTTTGTAAAAGTTTTATCCAACGCCTCGAAAAGAGTATTGGCTAATTGGGTCAACTGGCTGTTTCTGAGCCGCCGTCTGTCAACTTCGGCACCTGTACTGCACGAGAGGAGCAAAGGCTTTTTAGGAGCGAAAGTGGAGAATGAGTCTAGGTGGAAAAAGTGCGTCACGACAGTTCGTTCAAATTTGGGTTTAAGCTTAAGTGCTTTGTATCAGAGAAAGTATATGAGCCAAAACATTGTGAGCGATTTGGATGGAATGGTCGCAAACCTGAAGCGACAATTGCAGGAATTCGTGGCAAAGGTGTGGTCCATCGTCATGAACAAGGAGAAAAGTCCGCCCGTTTTACGTTGGCACTCGACGATTCTATGCACGCATTACTTACTTTATATGTGACACTTTTAGGCTAACTGGATAGACACGGAGGCAAAACGAGAATATCGCCGGAAAATCGACAATATGATTACCCAGGTTGCTTATCGCGCTGAATACGTAGATGATAAAAAACTTGACGTCTTCTATGAAAAGGTGGAATTGGTCGAAGGTGACCTTAGGCATAGTCTACGTAATATAAGCATCGGCACGTTGGGAGCTACTGGTGCTAGGGACGATTGGGTTTGGTTTGGAAATATATTGGACAAGAATGCCATGTACCACCAATTCGCCAATATTTTAAGTAAGTTCCTACTTTGATACGTGTAACCTCAATTAAGCACATTGTTGCTGAAGTCAAAAGTTTTTATTCAATATTTCCTTGACAGATATTGGTGCTATGCTGACTTTGAAGGAATTCTATCACATCGATCGACCAAAATATATCAATTATGGCGCGTTAGGATTCGCTATGGCGCATGAAATGGGCCATTCATTAGACACCAATGGCATACATTTTGACAAAAATACGAAAGTACGCGAGTGGTGGTCACCAGAAACTAAACGAAAATTTGATGAGCGCATACAATGCCTAGTTGACCAATATGGAAACTACACAGTCGAGGAGCTTGGCGTTAAAGTGAGTACTACTTTATCAGGGTCGGTTCTTCCCATCCTATAAAGCTTAATTACCAACCATCAAAGTTCCCCTACCAAATTGGTCTGGTTTTGGGTAGTTGGAAAACATTAGGCCAGATAGTATACGTGTGTTGGTGTATGCTCAGGCATGTATGTGTGCATTTATATACGTGTGTCTACGCATACGCGTATTCGGCTATACGTATCTCTATATGCGTAATAGAGTGTATGCGTGTGCTTGTATACGTGTACCATTCGACGTCCTCCTTAGCGCCTGCAAGTGGAGAAAAGGGAAAATTGTTCCCGTTCTAAGCGTTAAGTAGGTGCTCATTTTATATTGAATGCAAAGCTACTTTACCGCCTTTATCTCCCACCACTGTGAGGATCTGGAGGCGCAAAATAGGGTGAAACGACTCGGGAAGTGTGGGGGAACGGTGGAAGGGCCAGGATTGCAAAATCCCACGAGACCATACGAAGGACCACCGGAAACAAAAGAAAAACAATTTTGCTATGTTATCTTTCATTCTGAGCGATTAATCGAAATACATTGTACTTTTTGCGCAGCTAAACGGCCCCCGACTTGCATTAGAGAACACGGCGGATAATATCGGCCTCAAAGTGGCGTATCACGCGTACCTTCATTGGGCTCGCCAAAACGGAGAGGAAAAGGAATTGCCCGGACTATCTTATACGCCGAAACAAATGTTTTGGATCAGCATGGCTAGCACGTTGTGTACGAAATGGGAAAAGCCGGGGTTGAGGTATTCGGTTGCGGTAGGAACCCACACCCCGGCCAAGCAGCGTGTTAACGGTGCTCTTGCGGATAGGACAGAATTCGCGACTGACTTTAAATGCAAGCCCGGAACTAAAATGAATCCCCTGAAAAAGTGCTCCGTATTCTAACTCACTCTCAGGCAAATATAGCTCGTTGAGTGGTAGGAACGAGGCGTGTCCATTACGAAAATTCAAAAAATCAAATAACCGTTGGAATCAGCTGAAAATCTTCGCTCATCAATCGTCCTTAATTCATCACCATTTTCGTTGCGTAAGTAGCCTTCTTAAGGGGAGATAGTCACCTGGGAGCCGGAAAAAACGTCATTTTTGTGAATTTTTTCAAGGACAATTATTTGAAATTTCGTATTGGGGTTTTAATTGTCTAAAAGTATATACATTCAAAAATATGTTTAATTTTCTTTATTTAAAAATATCAAAAATATACAAGGATATTGTATGATCCTTGGAGCGTCGTAAAAAAATCTGCGTATACGGTACCTACTTGCGTTTCTTAAAAAATCATCTGAAAAAAAAACCGAAAAGATTATTAAATTAAATACTATAATCTAGTACTTGTCATAGCCGATGTTGAAAATATCGATTTATGACAAAATGGCGGACGTTTGAACATAAATAGTGATTTCTGGGCTAAAAATTAGTTATTATTTTGCCTATAAAACAAAAACTAAGTAACGGAAAAAAAAATCCTATGACAAGTACTAGATAATGGTGTATAGAATAACCACAAAAAATCTCACCGCAATCGGTTCATTGGTTTTCGAGAAATTTTGGGTACCGATTTGAAAAACGTGGTTTTGAGAAAAACGCGTTTGAAAATTTGGGAATGAATAAATCATGAAATTTGTCAAGTTACATGGAATCATCGATACCAGGCCCATAGTGTAGGTCTTCTACGGCCGACGGAATGTTCATAGCTTCTAATTCCTCGACCTCGACCATCTAAGTGTATATCTCCCCTTAAGTTCACACGCAACACGCAGTATCTTGAGCTCCAATTAGTATAGTCCCTCCTGGCGAATGGCAGCATTACAGTAGGTCTTTCCTATTAGCGATTTCTACAACCAAATGACTCACGCCATTCGCGGATTCTGTTACTATGTTACTATCTTTTGTGACCTAGCCAAATTTCGCAAATAGCACATTACGAGACAGAAAGATTGTCCAAACCTGCATCATTACGAAATAAAGTTAGAAACGTTTTTGCGTCACATTCCCACGGTGCAACCTTCACCGTCCTAGAGCCTGCACATCCCCATCAGCTCCGCGGAAGTACACATGGTCGCCGAGAAAAAAATAAGACTTACCACCACTCGTCTGCATCCCACGTGTCGTCAATATCGTGTCGTCTCGTTGTGCAGGGGCGATGCGTCACGTGCCCTCGCGGGGCTGATCGCATGGCTGAAAACGCAAGGAAACTCCCAATGCTGCGTGGAAGAAGATTCAGTGCATGTTATACATAGCATCGAGTGGACAAAAGCAAACAATAAAGAAACCGATTTATATCTGTCTTCTCAGAATCACAGCATTCTTGCCGTTTTTATTGATCATCGTCACTCTCACAACACTCGCTCATCGTACCTACACATATCTCCTTCATTTTCCATAATTATCCATTCTTCTTTATCGTTTCACTGACACCCGTTTTTCGTCCTTCCATGTTTCTACCGTGGCATACAGAGCCATATTAGCGACATAAACGCACGCTCAGGGGACCAGCTCTCAATATCATATTAACAATTTTCGTATAATCGATTACTTTTATCCACCGTGCGACGTATACGAATATGACGTTTTTGTACACGTGGTCAAGTGCGCGTACTCCTTTGGGCATTTGTGGAGTTTTACAGTGAAGTCATTTTCCTTCTTTTCTCGTTATTCTCATGGACGGATGTGTGTGTCGCTTTTTTTCTTTGCTTTTCGCCTTTTTTCACCTCGGTGTGCGATTATATTTTACATAAGTATAACAAATGGCATATTCGTGTGTGCACATGTATGTATCACATACCTCTAGTATATGGTTGGGCAATAAATCGTCATACCAATGCTGATAGTAATGATGGCAGTAATAGATAGTAATGAAAATAAACAAAATCGTTCGACCGCGGCAATGAATGCGCACCATGAAGTGACGGAAGCACGATTTTTTTCCGCATCGATTATTTTATATCTTCTTGCAAAATAACGCGTGCACACTCGTGGGTGCGCACAGATTCTCCGACAACACGCTCGCGGATTATGCTACATCACTTTTAAGGGGTCTTCTCACTTTAGACGCTATAAAAGGCTATTTATATCAATTTTTTAATACGTTTATGTTATAGATATTGATATAAAAGTTGTTACACTTAAGGAGGTTCGGTGATTGGAGCGAGTCCAAGATACAAGCCCGATTTTTTTATAGCATTTTCGAGACCTTCGTCCATGCGTATGCGGAGATTCCACGAGATTTACCGTACAGTTTCCGAGTTATTAATCGTTGAAGTCGATGAATTAGTCACACGTAGACGACAAAATGTGCCTGTCCTCTCATATGTTGTTTTTTTGTGCTACTTGGAGCCAAGACACACGTAAAAAAAACTGACGGTTGCGATCGTTGAATCGTTGTGATCAATAAGGCACCTTAAATTGAAAAGCTCACCGCAGAAATAAGCAATAAATTCAGAAATAAAGTCGCGAAAAACCGAAGTATTCGGAGAGTGAGACGTCTCGTGACGCATCAGCAGCCGTCTTGCTGGAAGTGTGGCGATGCCGGATAGCCGCACAAATTTGATTCGTCTATCGGATGTTTTCAACGCGAATTAAAAATATGAGTGTGTGAAGCCGCACATTTTTCAATGGATTATAAAGGGCCTTTCGTCGATATTTACTTGAAGTTCTTTTATGCATAGCCAAGGCATGTCAATCTTTCTGACGACATGTATACACCGAATCTATATGTAAATTCAGCATGCAAGAACCGTCATATAAAATGAACGTTCGTTTTTATATTTGCACATATTGTAAAAATTGGGAAAGGGAAAAATGACAAAACCATCGATGAAATATGTTTTGACTTTGGACAGATTGGACATGGAGGTTAACCTCAACGCGACATTTCTTATTTGCAATCGCAATATTATCTTTTCAGCCACAGAGTATGTGGCTTCAGGATAGAGGCCGTGTTGAGGATCAGCGTTGTGCCGACGTTTCGCAAACGTTACAGTCTGCATCATCAGGGCTGAGAGCTCCGATACTGAAGCTCTCGTGTCTCAGGTATTCCTTATATAGTTGCAGTCATCGTTCCAGATCGCTGCACCAGCCAATCAGATGTTTTAATTCATCAGCTGGTCAATTACAAAAGTCCGCCATTTTGAGAAGATGAAGCGAAAAATGTCCGCCTTTTTGTTTTTTTTTTGCATATATCAAAAATTGTATGATATGCGCTATAGCCGTTAACATATTGAATCTAAAACCGCTTGATTTTTTTGTTTCGGATAATCCAACTCCGAGATTTCATCAACAGCGCAGACCTACACATTTTTTAGGACATTTTTTTAACTACCATTTTCATCTATAAATAGTGACTTAAATAAATAATTTGTTTTCTAAATGTATTTCGAAAGTGTATTTATTAAGTGTAGCAACTTTTATATCAACATGTATAATATAAACCTATCAAAAAAATTCATGAAAATAGCCTTTTAGCGTCTAAAGTGAGAAGACCCTTAAAATCGTCTCGTGCCGCACCACGGTAATTGTTTTTTACGGGTGTGAAAATTTTTCGAAAAGACATCTGGCGCGTGTGGGATTTGTACCCTTCAAAAACCACACCCTATACAAAATGGTAAAAAGACCCGATCCTAGAACCGCTTCCGCATTACTTCCGGGAGCACGCTTTTTTGTGCCTGCTTGGGCTCCGTACTTGATTGCCTGAAGGCCCTTTCACTTCTTTCTTCCCCAGTCGCCTTTGCGGATCTGCGATGATGTTTCGTCTGGGTCAAAAGTTGAACAGTGAACTGGACTGGGTCGAACGTTGTCAATTTCTAATTTCATTTTCCGGAGAACCCCCTCAACGTAAGTGGCTACGGAGTCCCGTTCTCCCTCGCTATTCAGCATTTTTCCTATTACATTTTCGGATGTTATTTGCCATATTTTATATTCTAATTCTTTCCTTTCCTGCTCCCACCTGATGCAGGCAAAGAAAGTGTGGAAGGCGTCGTCCTGGTTCGCGACACACAGTATGTTCCCGTATCATGTGAGGAATTGCGTTAGGTAGTAATTAACCTCGACGTGTCCTCGGTTTGTCCATGGGACTAGGCGCCCAGTCAGTCTCGCGGTCCATCGTGCTCTACTGTCACTATACCATTTTTCCTGCGACTGTTGCAGAGTGCGAGCTTTTTTTCTCTGCCTTAACGACGTTTTTCGCTGGCTCCGCCTTCCTCGCTGCAACTCCCTTCCGTTGTGACGCTAGGAGCTCTATCGGTGGGACCCCCGCCACGACTACAGCCGCGGGCTCTGATACCGTGCTATATGCACACGCTAACCTTGGCCCAGATGTCGGCGCCGTACAGCAGGATCGAGTGCGTCACGTTAAGGGCATGTACAAGGTCGACATAACCTCACAATTTTCCAACCCAATTTTGTCATAGATGGTTACATTTTTAAGGACAAACAAAGCATCAGGCTCTGGAGAATTCCCTGACGGAGAGCCTGATGATTTCCTTTTGTCCTAAATATTATTCATCTCAGAGAAATCTCTGTTCGGAAAGTTTAGCTATGACTCTTGCACTCATATGTCACGTGGTAGGTCTTCTACTTCGCCTTAATGAGGAGTCTTCTTTTGCTTGGCTTTGGGCCTCCTACGCCCGCCCCTCGTCGTATCTGTTCGTAGAAGGTAATCTTCGAGTCCAATACAATACCTAAGTATTTTATCGTTCGCTTCGATTCTATCGTCTCTGTATCTATTAGGTGTGCAACTAAGTTTTCGCTGTTTTTTTTAATGAAAATGCCACTTTATTGTGAAAAAATGGTTACAAATGAATCATTCAAAATATTTCCCATCGCTAGCGACAACTTTTTCTAATCTTTCTGGCAGAGCTCGAATACCGTCACGGTAGAAGTGTTCGTCTTTTGGGGCTATCCACGAATCAAGCCATTTTGAGATGTCTTCATATGAGCGGAACTGCTGATTAGCCAGACCATGTGCCATCGAACGAAACAAGTAATAATCGGACGGCGCAATATCTGGGGAATATAGCGGGTGGAGTAGAACTTCCCATTTGAGCGTTTATAAGTAGGTTATAACGGGTTTGGCAACGTGAGGCCGAGCATTGTCATGCTGTAAAATCACTTTTCCGAGCCTCTGCTCGTATTGTGGCTGCTTTTCGCGCAGTGCTCGGCTCAATCGCATCAGTTGAGTTCGATACCGTTCCCCGGTGATGGTGCCGTTCGGTTCCTACAGCTCATAATAAATAACACCGCCCTGGTCCCACCAAATACACAGCAAAAACTTCGCAGCGTGAATATTCGGCCGAGCCGACAAAGTAGAAGCATGACCGGGCAGTCCCCACGATTTCGTTCTCTTTGGGTTGCTGTAATGAATTCATTTTTCATCACCCGTAACGATGCGATGAAGAAAACCCTTCCTGTTTTGCCGCTGGAGCAGTTGTTCACCGGCGAAAAAACGACGCTCAACGTCTCTCGGCTTCAAATCATAATGAACCCAAGTTCCTTGTTTTTGAATCATTCCCAACGCATGCGATCGCTTGAAAATGGCTTGGCGGGTAACTCCTGATGCTGAAGCAAGCTCTTTTTGCGTTTGGCACGGATCCTCATCGAGCAATGCCTCCTATTCAGCGTCGTCGAAGGTTTTTGGCCTTCCTTCACGTGAACGGTCGTCAATATCGAAATCCCTGTATTTGAAGCGACGGAACCAATCACGGCACGTTGTTTCACTTACAGCAGCATCTCCGTAAACTTTGTGGAGTTCTCGATGCGCTTCAGCCGCCGTTTTCTTCGAATGAAAGAAGAAAAGCAACACTTCCCGCAAATGACGATTATTTGGCACAAAATCAGACATTTTCACACAACCAAAAGTATACGACGCAAAAACAAAATCACTAATGTGTCAAAGCGGTTTGTTTACCATGGGTCTAAGCTTGGTTCATGACGTTTTGGTTATGTCACAATCGACCAGCATTTACTAGTGGAGCCATCTCTTGAAAAACAGCGGTAACTTAGTTGCGCACCTAATACTATCAGTGGTACGATAGTGTGTCTGCGTTTCCGTGTCGATAGTGCGATTTCCGTTTTCTCGGTCGCAAGTGTCAGGCCGTGTTTCTTCATCCAGCAGCTTACTCGCCGCATGACTTGATTTAGCCTCCTCTGCACTGCATCTAGGTCTCTCGTCTCTATTATTGCAGCGATGTCGTCCGCGTACCCCACCAGGATGGATCCCTAGGCGGCGCCGCCAGTAATTTTTTTTTCTTTGGTGCCCTCTGCTGTTTCATATATTAGGACTCGGTCCTTAAGATCATTCTTTACCATGCTCAGCAGGTTCTGCGCTACTCCAAAGTCATGCTGGCGGGACTTTAGCATATCACTTCATCTAGCCGAGTTGAAGGCATTTTCAACTTCGAGTGTGACTAGGAGGACCAGTCGACGGGAGTGGTATTCCCCGTTTGTGCTGCGCTAGCCGATTCTACAACTACGCTGCACTGCATCTACGGTAGACCGTCCATTTCTAAAATCAAACTGCATTCCGGACAGGTCACTACGCGCTCGGATAGCCGCGTGTAAGCGTCGTTTTAGCAGCTTGTCTAGGAAGTTGCCCGTTGTGTCCAGCATGCTGGGGTTGTCCAGGCCGATGGAGAGTTGGGGTCTACCTTCCCTTTACTGATCAGCACTAGTTGCTGTTTCCAGGCACCGTGAAAGATGCCAGCCTTGAGGCAGCAGTTATAGGTCTTTAGTAGCAGCTGCGGGTAGCCGTGGGCTACCACTTTCAGCGCCTCTGGAGGAATACCGTCCGGTCCCGGTGCTTGCTTGTTTTGCATGGAGTCTGCCGCTTCCATGAGCTCGGTTTTGGTGAAGAGTGGCGGTTCAACGGCTACCACAAACTCCCCATCCGCCTTCCTTACAGAGTGGGTAGGGAAGAGGTTTTCGACGATGTTGTCCATCGTTTCCGGGTCCATGTTAGTCCCCGTCAGCAGAGCTCCGAGTCTGCACCTAAGCCATCATGGGTCATTGTCGATCTCTCGACTCGTCCATTTCTCGGTTTTTTTTCCCGTTTGATCGCGGCATGTAGAGTCTTTTTGGCACCCTTGTATATTAGGGCTAGGACCGTTGCTTTGTCAGGGTTTGTCCTTGGGGCTCTTGTGGCCATTCGTCTATGTCGTCATATTTTCCTGAGATCCAGCATCACGGTAACAGCAACAACAATTATGATAATGACAATGACGCCCGGGATAACATTAATAACTATAGTCACATTGGGCACTGTTTGGGTTAGTGCAGTCGTTTCAAGTGTGACACCTCGTGGGATATGTGTATATATATCTGGTATGTATATAATATGCGTACACGTGTATGAGGGTGTCTCTTTCTCGTGAAATTCTCCCGTTCGTACATGACCGTGTACACCGTGGCTTTCTTGCCACCCGAGCCCGTTAACGATGTACCTGTCGTTAGCCGAGATGTCGCAGCTCAGCACTGGAGACGATTCCTTCGATTGTAAGCGGATAAGAACAAAAGGGACACGGTATTAATCCAGAAAACATGTTCCGTATATAAATCTTCTTTTACGTAAATATAGATTCAGACAGTAATAATCATCAAGTCGAAATATATAAAGGACCATAAGGACAGTTAAATGTTCGCAATGATGTTCATATAATCATCACTATCATTTTTAAAAATCGATTAAAATATTGGCTACTTTTACGGCTTCTAATCGAACAACCACGAGAAGTGTCTCCATACTTCCGTGGCTATTCGATTACATGTCAAAATATTTTCTCGATATATTTAAACTTAATGATTATTATTGTCCAAAGTCAATGTAAAGTATTGCGAGTATTGTTGTGTTGTAATATTCCTTCGTGTATCTCGACTTAATATTATTATGCTCGTAAGAAGTTTGCATGTGCTTAACATTTTAGGAAACACAATTTTTGCACATTTTTATTGCTCAGGGTCTTGACTTTGATTTGCAACAAATATTTGGTGACAATTCTAAAAATTGGCTGATTTATGACGATTTTTGTGAAGAATCAGATGGGCCACGGCTCTACGTCGAACCTCCCCATGCGGCTATTATAATAACATTTCACCCCGTGAAGTTTCCATTGAATATCCCGCGAGCCGTGAGCATGCATGGCATCGCTAATTATATAGCGGGTCCGATTTGCACGGCGTTCTAGACACTCGCGCACAAACTCTCTGCACTTCAACTTTTATTATACTTGTCGCTTTCGCCCGGTGTATTTTTTCTCGCTTTTTCAGTATTCCTCCGTTTGCCCTCGGCTTCGTGTACTCCACGCTGCTTCGTTTACGATGATCCCGTTATCCGAGAAAATTAGGAGCCCGACGCTCAATGTTCTAAGCAAATAGTTCGTGGTGTCGGTCACTTTTTTTCACTTTACAACTGTAATTTTTCTTTGATTAATTTGATTTTTTGAAAATTCGTTTAGTTTGATTACTGAATGAATTGTTTTTTAGTCGATTCATACTTCGACAATGACATTGATTTATATATATACCGGGTGTCCCATTTTAATCTTACACCTAATTTATCTCAAAAAACACTGCTCCGATAAAGCATTGAGTATAATAAAACGTTTGGAAGTCAAAGAGGCAGGTAAATAAAATTTTTTTGTTCAAAATTCAACATGGTGACCTTAAAATGGCCGACATTAATTTGTAACAGCATCATGAGTTTTTTTCACCAAAATATTTACCAGCCAAAATTAACAACTGTTCCTACAAAAGTTGTTAGTTTTCGCCTGATAAACGTTTTGGTCACAAAAAAATCATGATGCCCTTAAAAAAAAACATGTCGGCCATCTTTACGTCGCTATTTTGAATTATAGACCAAAAAATATTTTTTTTCATCGTCCCCCTTTGATCCCTAAAGATTTTATTATATTCAATACTCAATTGGAGCAATATTTTTCGAGTTGAATCGGGTGTAAGATTGAAATGGGACTAATTTGGGGATTGGGGGTAATTTTGGGGAAAATGGGATTAATTTTTAATTAAAGTGTTATTTAAAAAAAAAACGAATTTTTAACCTTTCAACTCTTTTTTCTCGATGATGCCGGGGGTCGATCGCAAAAAAATCATCACCACTCGATTCGGCGCCATCGAATTACCCTTAGACCGAATTAGCGGGTTCTTGCGATAAAGTTTTACTATTTACTTACTACTTACTTGCAATAAAGTTTAACTACCTTTTTCGCTTTTTAACTGGACTGTAAGCATCTCCAATAAATATTCGCCAAATATCTCTACTAGAGATGCTTTTTTCTTCAAATCGCAGATCGAAACCGCAGGAAAAAAATTGGTCACACATCATGATTTGTTAGCTTGACAAACCACTACAATTCAGTTGCTTATTTGTTGACTTGCAAATACTAAAAAGGGGTTTGCCAACGAACTTAAAAAAATAACATTTCTTGCCCAGAAAACGGTATTCTATTTTTCATTGATACACATTTTGATTTTCATAGTTTAGAAATTTTAAAAATTATGCGATAAAGGCACAAATTAGACACTCATAGAATACAGAGCAGCGGTGGAGATTCAGAACAAATAATTGAAAAAATACACGACTGAAATGCATCAGTATACATACACATCACAGGAAGAGTTTGCCCTGAAGAGGGCCCGAGCACAATGGTCTGCAAGGACTGAATGCTCGGAAACACTACAGTACAACCCAAACAAAAATACATATACATGTTGTTTTATCGTATGTCTAATAGTCTCAATATAACAAACGCATAATAGAACTTTATTTTATACGTTAAACATATACTGCATTTAAGGTAAAAATATTTTCAATATTGTACGTTTAAGAAAAATTTACATGGACAGGCTATTTTGAATACATTATGCATACATTTTTTTTTTCAATTTTCTATAAAATAATGTCTATAAATGGTATTTAACGAGGATAAATTGTAATTACAAAAATTTAATAAGTACGATATAAGCAGATATAAATTAGAATAACAATTACATATTCAAAATAAATATGTGATTTAAAAAAAGATTACACAGCATTTATATGTAACATAGATATTTACTGGTGAAATTATATATGGCACATATATGCGCCATATATTTGAGCGTACATTTGCCATCTATTGGGACATTTTTATGCGTATATTAGACATGTATACGTCATTTATTGAGTGCATATATAAATATTATATTGGCAGTATAGAACTTTTTGGCGCTTTATATGGAATCGATATAAATATGTGGCGCATATATTTTGTGCGTATATTTTGCATATATAAATTTCCATACGGACTATCTTTCACATCTGGGACAACTTTTCCACTGATCTCATTGAATAAACGCCTCAGTTATAGGAAACAAGTATTTATAGTATATTAATACGAAGCATTGGGTTAGACCAACTGTATATCTATTGGCTGTCAAGAACGGGTATGTCCCATTAAGGGGCTATACCAGTATAACACTCAAAAAATCCATTTTTTTTGCCTTTTTCGACAGTCCATTGTATAGGCCAGGTATAGCTGGTTAGCAGTTTTTATGGTAAACATAATTTCATCTTGCAAAAATCGATAGTTAAATCCTTGCACGCGTTTTTTTCGAAGAGATTTTTCAAATTCGCTGACATTGTAACTCAAGGAGCAATTATCCGATTGACTTGAAATTTGATCTGAGTACTTTTAAATATATTTACTCTACAAGAGCGTAGGATATTTTTCATTGGATGAAAATTGACGATTTGGCATTTAAAAAAAACGACCATTTTATAGGCAAGAAAACAGACTTTTTTTGTAACTACGCCATTTTGTTAGATTTTGAAATTTTTCGAAAAATATCAATTTTTCGACTGATCCCCAAAAATAGAATTCGATTCACCGTTTAGTCCATGAGATAATTGCAATTGAATATGGGTATTTTTGTACGCGATCCCTATACCTAACACGTAAACGGATAGGAGTTTGCTCGCATTTCTCGATATAGGTTCTAAACGGATCTTAGGATTTAAAAATAAAAACACGAGTGTACGCGGTACTACTGTGGGATTGATTTTTAAAAAAATGATAAACTTTGACCGTTTAGTTTCGGAGATATCGACGTATGAAAAGTGGTAATTTTATTTCACACCGAACTCGGGCCCAACCTTCTGTAACGTAATGGCAACAGTGTACGCTGCAGCCAGCTGATCGGCGCGTGGTCTGGGAACTCGAAGCGTGTTTTTTTTCCCCCGAGTTCTAGTAATTCTGAGACGGATGTGGAATACATTGATTCTGCAAACAAATTTAATTTGTTCAATTTATGCGTGTATTTATCTTTGTTACAGCGAATGCAATTTGAACTGCCGGCAAGATGTTGTAAATCCACGATCCGACGTCCACCCAAATTTCGACTGTTCTGAAATTTCACTCAAACATGCATAATAATATGAACAATGTCTGGTTAAAATTTGAAAAAAGTCTATAGAAAACAAGATTGTGCGCTCGTACTACCTTGAGTGTCCGCCTTCGATTTTGTTGGAACTCATATATGTGATAAAGCATTGGAAACTAATAGATGCGTTTTTTTTATCTGCGGAAAAATGTTTTTAAGGGGGGAAACGACCCCCAAAGAAAGGTGTGCCACCCCTTAATTTTTTTTCAAATTATTTTGTAGTGGATTTTTTATCGCTTTACATTGGAAGAATCTCGGTTTTTGTTTCATTCAGATTGGTGGACTGCTTGTGGGTGAAACTGCTACCCCCCCCCCCCCCCCCCACCCCCTCGACGCGCCTTTCTTTGAGGGGTGGTTTTCCCACTTAAAGCCGTTTTTCCGCAGATGAAAAAAAAATACGTGTTTAATAGTTTTTAATGTTTTATCACATATATGAGTTTCAACAAAATCGACGGCGGATACTTGAATGATGTTCCTTGTGAGTTATGAGGATTTTTGTAGACTCAGATCTTCCCGCTGCAATTTACCTTCTTTTCTTTTTCACGAAAGTTTTATGAAACGGTGTGAATCATTTCCCAAAATCTAATCATCCGATTCACTGCCCGAATCTCAATTTTCTGGACATATGGATTTATGACTCCAGTAGAATGGATTTGTGATTAAATCTACTAGATTTAGAAAAATCCAGTAGAATAGATTTGTGATTAAATCTACCGGATTTATAAATCCAGTAAAATGGGCCAATAATTATCAATAAGTGTCCTTAAGGGGTCTTATCACTTTAGATGCTAAAAAAAGGGTATTTTCATGCATTTTTTCGATAGGTTTATATTATAGATATTGATATAAAAGTTGTTACACTTAATAAATACACTTTCGAAATGCATTTGAAATTTTGTTTAAATATATTTATGTAACCCAAACAAACTTTAAACGCGTTTTTCTCGAAACAACGTTTTTCAACGGATTGTTGATAAAATCTTCGAAACTACTGAACTGATCCTTATGAAATTTTAACCACATACTCTTCACAACTATAGCTATAGCGCATGTCAAGGATTGATAAAAATTTGATATTAAGTAATTTTTTCCCCCAAAAACAGTGAGAAAAACACGTTTCTTTGTTTTTTTTTCGAAAAATGTCCGCCATTTTGATGTTTTTGGATATATCAAAAATCGTGTGATATGCGCTATAACCATGAACGTGCTGAATCTAAAACCGTTTGATTGTTTTTCGGATGATCCAGCTCCGAGATTTCATCAACTGCGCAGGCCTACAATTTTTTAGGGCTTTTTTTAACTACGAATTTCGACAATAAATAGTGACTTGAGAAAAACAAATTTCATGTATTGCGAAAATGTATTTATTGACTGTAACTTTTATACCAATATTTATAATATAAACCTATCAAAAAAAATTCATGGAAATAGCCTTTTCAGCGTCTAAAGTGAGAAAACCCCTCAAGAAAGTTTCACAAAGATCAATAAAATTCCGAAAATTGATGATCAAACATATAGCCTATACAGCTTCACATTTTCACGTACGGGCAGCCAAACTCGACACGCGTAAGTGTTAATTCGATCTCGTGAAAAGACCATTCATGCCATAAGATTACGAGTAAGACAAAATTTCATACAAGTAACAAACGTGTCACAAACACCTGTGACATGTAGCAATGAATTTCCCAACTTTGCTATCAGATACGTCGACTCGTATTTACATACCTAATATACATTACTGTATATTACGTAATGTACAAGACTACTGATGAGCTCAAAATTCAGCCAATGAGTTCCATTATCGATATCTTCACTTGCAAAACGTGGTCTATTAGGCGAGTTGTAAAACCATTCAATAAGGAAAAAAACTCGCGATGTTCCATGCTTTAAAAGGGCAGAGCGTTCAAAAGATACCATCATTTCACGTTCAGAGACAAACAGAAATTCGTACTCCTTACTCGATCGGTTCAATAAAAAGATATGGCGCGATGGCAAACGGTCATCGCAATATCGATATTGTGCGTAAGTGTTACAAATGCTGCCGCAATTGATGGTAAGTTAAAACTTGTTCTATTGTCTGAATTAAGGGGCTATACCAGTGCGAACGCTAAAAATTTCGGTGATTTTCGGGAATTTTTCGGAAGAAAGGTACTCAATTAAATATTTCGGAAAATTAGGAATATATTTGGCTATATTTGACCTATATTACATATTTTTCTCATAGAAAAATATTGAGATCCAAGCGACTCATGCGCTGCCTTCGGAGGCGCCAAAAAAAAGTTCCTCCACTGCTAACATGATTTCGGCCGATTGAGTAGCTGAAACCGAAAAAGGAAAAATGTCGTTAAACTGGAAGGTATTTCCTGTACAATGACGTAGGATCTTCGAAAAATATCAAAATCTAACAAAATGGCGTAGTTATGAAAAAAGTCTGTTTTCTTGCCTATAAAATGGTCGTTTTTTTCAATGCCAAATCGTCAATTTTCATCCAATCAGAAATATCCTACGTCATTGTAGAGTCAATATATTCTAGAGTACTCAGGTTAAATTTCAAGTCAATCGGATAATTGCTCTTTGAGTTACAATGTCAGCAAATTTGAAAAATCTCATTTCGAGAAAAACGCGTTTAAAGATTTAACTCTCCATTTTTGCAAGATAAAATGATATTTACCATGAAAACTGCTAATCAGTTATACCTGGCCAGCCAAACTGTCGAAAATAGGGGAAAAAAACGATTTTTTGAAACTGTCATACTGGTATAGCCCCTTAACCACGTCCGAGGCTAATAATTAGCTTCTTTTGCGAGCAAAAGTGTCAACATGGTCAAAAAGGCGGATGTAACAGAGTTTTTTAAATGGACCACAGGTACAGAATTGTTGCGGGAGCCCGTTGACAAAGCGAAGTCCATAGACGACGTATGCTTCACCCCAGAATGCATCCATGCTGGTAAGTAGAAAAAAGCAATGTACCTGCCGAACATATAGAATCTGTTCACGATACATACGTACGAAGAGGCTGGTATGAAACGGAATTTCATACCAACGGAATTTAAAAAAAACACGAATGTTTCAGCCTCTTGGATTATGACGAACAGTAAATTTAGCGTAGATCCATGTGACGACTTTTACGAATTTGCCTGCGGTAATGTGAACTTGACCAGTATCCCCGACGATCGATATACCAGAAACGAGATCGACTTGGCCGAAGACAAGTTGCTCGTGCGTTTGAGAAGTTTGATACAAGGCATCGATAAGGCCAAAGTACCGAAGCACTTCGGGCTTGTAAGGACTCTGTATGACAATTGTATGAGCGAAGGTGGGTGTTATTTCTTGAACGACGATGAAAACAATGCCTGCTGTACTCGCCGACCATATTATCCACAAAAACGGGCACACATTGTACCCAGTTGAAATAGCTTCGAATCAAGTACAAATAAATATATAAAATTTGTTAAAAGGAAACATCGACTCGAACGATGAGTTGGCGGCTGTTTACGACCAGGTCTACGCAATCGGTGGCTGGCCAGTACATCTGGGCAATAAATGGAATGCTATCAATTTTGGTAATAAATCCGATTTTCTTTCGGAATTATTATCAATAATATTCTACGTGGATCCAGAAAGATCAACATCCATCGTTCCACACGTATGTAGAATTCATTAAATAATTCCGCAGATGATTTCGAAAATGTGGATAGGGTATATAGCAGAACCTTTTATACTCCAGTTAGTCGTGCAAGAAAGAGCGCTTCATTTCGAAATTCTGAGAATGGGCTTCAACAACGACATCGTTCAGGCTTATTACTCATTGATGGTAGACACGGCTATTACGTACGGTGCTACGAGGGCGGATGCGGAAATCGACCTCAAAGAAGCCTTGCTTCTCGGTATTGATTTTGCAAGAGTAAGAACGTTGCTCACCATCGAGTTGGCGAATAGTTGCGGCGTTATTACACAACACGTATCAACAATTTTCATCGCTATTTCGCAGTGTACACAACCCATGGCGAAACAAATGATAATTACGGAGCGATGGAACCGAACGACAGTAGGAGAATTTGTGAAGAAACACTCGATGTTGGATTCCCTTATTTTTGGGTCGATACCGGTCTCCTACAACCTTACAGATGATGACGTTATCGTAGTTGCAGGCGACATTGACAAATTCGAAAAAATTTTCTCCACTGCCTCGGAAAGAGTATTGGCTAATTGGTTGGGATGGCTATATCTGGCCCCTCATCTCTCAATTCTAGCGCCTGAAATACGCGCGAGGGAGGAACGCTTCCTCAACTTTGTCGGAGGAACAGCGGAAAAATCGTCCAGGTGGAAGAACTGCGTCAAGACAGTTCGTTCGGAATTGGGTTTAAGCTTAAGTGCTTTGTATCAGAGAAAGTACATGAGTCAAAACATTGTGAGCGATTTGGCTGAAATGGTCACGAACATGAAGCGACAATTGCATCAACTTGTGACAAAGGTGTGATCCGTTGTCTTGAGCAAGAAAAAAAGTTCACCCAATTTGCATCGGCACTCGACATTTCTATCCTCGTTTTACTCACGGAGTGTGTGACACTTTTAGGCTGACTGGCTAGACACGGAGGCAAAGCGTGAATATCACCAGAAAATCGACAACATGATCAGCCGGGTTCCTTATCGCGACGAATACGTAGACGATAAAAAACTCGAAGGCTTCTATGAAAATGTCGAATTGGTCGAAGGTGACCTCAGGAATAGTCTACATAACATAAGCATCGGCACGTTGAACGTCACTCGTTACTCCCCGCGAGGCCCTCGTATTAGGGACAATTGGATTGTATCAGGAAACATATTGGAGAAGAGCGCCGTGTACCGGCATTTCACCAATCTTCTGTGTGAGTCTTCACTCTGATACGCGTAACATCAAGTGAGCAAATCCTTGCTCAAGTTCCAATTTTTTGCTCCAACATTTGCTGAATAGATATCGATGCTTCGCTAACTTTGAAGAACATCTATCACATTGATCGACCGAAGTATATGAATTATGGCGGATTAGGATTCATCATGGCTCAAGGAATGGGTCATTCGTTGGATACCAGTGGCATACATATTGACAAACAGAGGAACGTACGCGAATGGTCGTCACCGGAAACTAAACGGAAATTCGACGACCGCATACAATGCCTAGTTAACCAATATGGAAATTACACAGTCGAGGATCTTGGTGTTAAGGTGAGTACTGCTTTATTAGGGTCGGTTGATCGCATCCTATTAAGGGGTTAGGCCACAGGAACGGGTATAAAATTACGTGCGAATTTAAATCATAAAATTGATTACACTCATCACAATCATAAAATTGATTTAGTATGAATATCAAGCTGCTAGAAAATATATATTTTTTTTCGTTGTACAAAATGGTCAACTACTGACATTTTCTTTTGTTGTCTTTTTTTAGGCGCTCCGCGGCGTAACATTTAGCATTCACAACTTTTTACCTAGAACAAAAAACAAAAATTCTCGTCAATCTACATTAGAATACCTAGGGAAGTACGTACGGAATTTAAAAAATATTGTTTTATTCAAGAGTTGTAGGTATTTGAACTTAAGAAATGAATTTTCAGTGAATAATCTCTTTATAGCTGCAATTAGGAAGATAACTTTTAAATTTGAAGTAAATCGAGTGAAAATTGTCGAAGTTATTTGTCACGCCAATTGGAAAAAAACTGTTTCGAGAAGTTTCGAATAGTCGGCCATTTTGTGCATCGAACAAAAAAAAATATTCTAACAGCTTGATATTCATACTAAATAGATGTGTAATTAATTTTACGAGTGAATCACTTTTTCATACAAAAAAATTGTCAAATTCGCACATGATTTTATACCCGTTACAGTGGCCTAACCCCTTAAGCTCAATTACCAAACATAAAACTTCCCCTACAAAATTTGTCTCATGCTGAATAGTTAGAAAACATTTGGCCGAGTTTACGGTTCAAGATGAAATCGTTGCATACGACGAGCCTCTTGCAGCACACAGAATCTTCATTTTCTGCGTGCGATTGAGCTATAGTTTTACTAGCCATAGCAGTGGATACGCGCTTGTTGCGCCGCTCCAGCTATCTAGTTTCTTACAGTAAGGGCGCGGCCATATTGGCGAGCTATCAACTGGTAGATAGTGTGCTAGTAAACTATCGGCGAATGGCAGTCATACTCATTGGTGAGCTACTAACTAGAAGACAGTGAGCTAGCAAGCTAGTAGGGAAGGACGGGGTTCAAAGTGCCGGGGCTGAATTGTTCCGACGAGAATATCACTCAATGGTATGACGTTCGCGACACGCTTCGCATTCATCACTATCACTTTTTTTCTCAGTTATATTCCTGTCGGAACAACTTACCCCCGACACTTTGAATCCCGTCCTCCATATTAAACAGATCGGGTTGAACTTTGCATCATTGGAAGGCAACGAAAATTCTTGTCAATTTCTTATATTCATTGTTATCTAAAATCATATTACGCGAATTTGTTTTAGATCGCTAAATAAGAATCCGCAAAATGGTTTGCGTGATTTTCGTAGCTCAAATCTGCCATAAGAAATTTGGAAAATAAAAATAAATCATTTTCGTTGCATTCCAGCGATGCAAACTTCAACGCCATGTTAAGGGAGCCTTTGTCCTTGGAGTGCCATATTTCAGGTGTTTACATTTTTTTTTTAAAGGAAACGAGTAAAGCTTTTTGAGTGCGGTTTTTTTCTTGCTTTTATTCATGATATACAGAACGTTACAAAATTTTTTTTTGGAAAAAAAAACAAAATGGCGGCAGTTGCAGTTCCGCGAAAACAGGTCCTCAAATCGCGGGAGGTAAACGGCTGACATCACTGCCCCCTCTTTGTTGATCTGAAACACAAATTCAAAGCATATTATCAATCTCTGACCCTTTGGTCATGGAATGACGGATGGGTTTTTCGTTTAGTACAAATTTCGGAAAATGGCGGCAATTTAAAAAAAAATCGAATTTTCGCGTTTTTTTTCGCATAAAAAGATAAATAATAAATGCAAAAATGTATCTATCGAAAAAAACGATCCGTCATTCCGTGAAGACATATTTTCTCAGTATGCTCTCCAAATTTCAGGTCGATATGTTAATTACAGCGGTCAGGAGAATGTCAGCCATTTCAAAAAACGTGTTTTCGAGAAAAACGCGTTTAAAGTTTTGTAATGTGTTTACACAAATGTGTTTATAATTACCGCTAATCGGCAATGCCTGGTCCATAGAGGCATCCCTCCTCTTCTTCTAGCTTCTCATGTTGAGCCGCTAACATCTCCCGCTGCATTTCAAGGACAAAGTCCCCCTAAAGCAGTAATACTCGTATCGAATACCCATGTCTCATTTTAAAAAAGAACATAATATTACAGTTTTCGACAAGCAATCAACACAATCCTAAGAGGTAATTTAAAAAAAAACAAAGAAATCTTTTAAAACCTTTCATGCTTATTTTTTAAAGTTTATCGAAGAAAGGGCTCAATGAAGCTTAGTAAAGCTTTACGAAAGGGTAAAGTTAAACGTAAATGAACGGATGGTAAAGAACTTGCATAACAGAGGCCCCTTCAAGACGATGATTCTAGAAGTGATAATGAAAATAATAGCCTGGAATGGTATTGTATAATTTTCTGCGATTCCTATTCCAATTCGCAACCAAGAGAACAATGGATTGAATGCGTCTCGTGAAAGAATTCAGCACATTTAAGATGCTTGAATTCGGACGATGTTCATACTTACGTTTCTTATCATTGCAGTTCAGACGACGAAGCTTTTAAATAGTAATAATTATTGCCAAAGTTCAATCTATGAGACTGAATAAAGACTTATATTACTATTGTAAAATGATAGTTAGTTAATTGATCTCAATATTATAATAAAAACAAAATATCGAAGTCTATGAAAGTTGATCAATGTTTAAAAATATGTTACGAGTGTAAAGACTGTTGATGAAATAAAATTTCATAATAAATAAGAATGTAATTTTTTTAAAGATTTTTTTATTAAAAAAAAATTACTTCCGAGGATTTTGTTGATTGTTTGTCAAAAACAGAAATACTATGTTATTTTTTTTTAATAAATGAGACACAGACTTTGGTACTTGTATTACTGTTGAATAGGGAGGGCGGGATTTAAAGTGTCGGGGGTAAGTTGTTCCGACAGGAATATCATTGAGAAAAAAAAGGTGATAGCAATAAGTGTGAAGCGCGTCGCAAATCTAATACCATTGAGTGATATTCCCGTCGGAAAAACGCACCTCCGGCACTTTGAACCCCGTCCTCCCCTACCTATCCAGCGTTTGTGGGACATGCCTAGAACTATTAACGCTGACCACTTCGGTGGTGGAATGTTGAACTGTCGGATAGTACCAAGCGAGAAACGCTAGTCTACTAGTCTCGAAGCCATATCTAGACGTCAATCAGCGAGCGAGTAGACACTACACCAGTCAAATTAGCTGAGCTGCAATTTCAGTATTTCACAATGTGAACCAAAAACTAGTGAACTATTATACAGTCATTTCGCGCTAACCTGTAAATCAAATTACAGTCTAACTCTTCTTGAACTATAAAATAGCTACTAGCTACTAATTCATAGCTCGCCATGTGACCGCGCCCTGAGTGGCCGATGTGGCCTCGGCGAATACTTGCATAAATGGCCACTGACGAGGAACATCACTTAAGTATCCGCCTTCGATTTTGTTGAAACTCATACATGTCATAAAGCATTGAAGAATATTAGACACGTATTTTTTTTTTATCGGCGGAAAAACGATTCCAACGGGGAAACCAGCCCTAAAAGAAAGGCATGTCGAGGGATGATTTTGCAGTTTCGCTCACAAGCTCTTGACCGATCTGATTTAAATTAAAACTAAAAGTCTTCTGATGCAAAGCGATGAAAAATCCCCTATAGAATTATTGGAAAAAAATTAAAGTAAGGGGTGAAACCACCCCTTTCTTTGAGGGCTGGTTTCACCCCTTCAAACCGTTTTTTCGTCGATGAAAAAATATACGTGTCTAATAGTTTTCAATGCTTCGTCACATATACGAGTTTAAACTAAATCGAAGGCGGACACAGGTGATGTTCCTTGTGAGTCTCGCGCATGTGGCCCTCGACTGGCCAGTCGAAGGCGTTTGGCCGACTTTTCGGTGGTGACACAATCAAAAATCGGTACAACTAAATAGCAATAATAGAATAGCTAAATAGAAATAATAGAAATAGGAAAATTCGTAATTGAAAAAAATAGTAATAGTAATAGAAATAGGAAAATAGTCATAGGAAAATCGGTAATAGTAAATCGGTAAAATAGTTGCCTGCATCGGCACAGTTTTGCCTAGTTCCCCTGTGCCCTCGTGAAAATCCGATACCGTGGGGCTTTAGAAACGAATAGCTGAGGGCAATATTCTGGGGAGTTAGGAACGGAGAATGGGGTGGTGACCAATGTGGGGCAAAATTCAAAGGGCCGGTTTTGCTAAATTCCGCGGCACCACGCGAAGCATCACCGGAAGCAAAAAAACCCACTATACTATCTTCCATTGTGAACGATCAATTGAAATACCTTGTACTTTTGCGCAGCTGAACGGCCTCCGACTTGCATTCGAGAACACAGCGGATAATATCGGCCTCAAAGTGGCTTATCACGCGTACCTTCATTGGGCTGGCAAAAACGGCGAGGAAAAGGAATTAGCCGGACTACCATACACGCCGAAACAAATGTTTTGGATCAGCATGGGTCACACGTGGTGTACGAAGATGAAAAAGTCGACGTTGAGGGATTGGGTTGCGCGAGAAACGCACACCCCTGCCAAGCAACGTATTAACGGCGCTCTCGCGGACAGTCCAGAATTCGCGGATGACTTTGAATGCAAGCCCGGAACTAAAATGAATCCCGTGCAAAAGTGTTCCGTATTTTAACGTTGACTGTCACGCTTTGCGAGTTTCGAATCCACTCTCAGGGAAAGACGGATCGTTTGGGCGGTCGAAACGAGGCTAGTTCATTACACAAGTTGGGAAAATCGTATAAACGTTTAAAACATTTGTAAATCATCGATCATGAAATCCTCTGTAAATCATCGCCATATGTCGCGTCAAAAGTCTCCTCGAGCTCACAGTCATCATACCGATCAGGACGTTGAATGAGTTCTCGCTGTTTTCCAACAAATGGCGTTACCAGAACTGCGTACTTGTAGTTTGAGATGGTAACGCAAGGGTGTCTTAAAATGACCTGACATTTGAATTTATTAATAAAACGTATTATTCATTTTAAAAGTACGAATATGTTCATTTTAACCCTAGAACTACAAACCGGGGTAGATAAACCTCAGGTTTTCGTTTGCAAGATGACGTTTCGGCCGTTTTTTTCGCACTATCGGGTATTTAAATCGATTTTTCAGCGACTAAACTTTAATGAAATTGAATTTGCTTTTCACCATTCTCTTCTGCATGGAAAACCCGAAGAGATTCATGTACTTACCCTTAAATATTTACCCCGGTTTGTAGTTTAAGGGCAGGAAAATGGGTTTGTAGTTCTAGGGTTAATATAAGGTACGAACATGGAGGTTATGTGTGGAGCACAATATCCGATAAACGGCCCCCGCGTCCCTGTTTGCAAACGTTCACTCTTTTAACGAAATTTTCAACAACATTTTGGTACAATTGCGTACTAATTTAACTGACGGTGCGTCCAATTTCTTTCTTGAGCTCCGGAACAGTGCGTGGATCATTGGCATACACTTATGCTTTCGGAAAACCCCAAAGAAAGAAGTCCAATGGCGTCAAATCGCACGATCTTGGTGGCCAATTGACATCGCCGCGGCGCGAGATAACACGGCCACGAAACTTCGTCTGCAATAACTGCATTGTTTCGCTCGCAGTGTGGCAGATTGTGCCATCTTGTTTAAAGAATGTGTCTTCTCATTGTAATGAATTTTCACAATTTCTATGCGTTCCTCGATCGAGTAATTCTCCATGACTTAAGGAGGTACGGTGATGACCATGCTAGTAAACTTAGAGTCTATTTCACGCCGCAATACCGCCACGTTTTAGATATATGTATATGGCCTATTTTTCGAGAAATATTTTTTAAGTATCGAATCTCGAGTTTCCTATTATTTTTATAATATGGAAACAACCTTAATAATCTACTACTCGACTTCAGTAGTACGCCATATCGTTGACGTTTAGCATCGTCGCATTTTCGGTGGCTGTCATCGGTTTCACGCGCCCGGCTTATTATTTTTTGTAGCCGGTTAACATGGAGAATGAAAATACTGTGGATGTTTATCAAAAGAGTAACGGGATTGTACCTGAAGTCCAGTTTAGAGACAAATGTAGATTCTGACGGACAAGAATTAGAAAATGGAAAGATAATATTGCGATTGCAAAAAAAACGTCGCGTTGAAGTTAACCTCAATGTCCAATGTCCAATCTGTCCAAAGTCAAAACATATTTCATCGATTGTTATGTTATTTTTCCCTTTCCCAATTTTCACAATATTTGCAGGTATAAAAAGGAACGTTTATTTTATATGACGGTTCTCCCATGCTGCATTTATATATAGATGCGTTGTATAGATACATGTCGCCAGAAAAATTGAGATGCCTTTGCTGTACGTAAAAGAACTTCAAGTAAATATCGACGAAAGGCCCTTTATAATCCATTAAAAAATGTACGGCTTCGCACAATCATATTTTTAATTCGCGTTGAAAATATCCGATAGACGAATCAAATTTGCGCGGGTATCAGGCGTTGCCACACGTCCAGCAAAATGGCTGCTGTTACGTCACGCGAAGTCTTGCTCTCCGAAAACTTCGGTTTTTGCGACTTTATTTCTAAATTTATTGCTTATTTCTGCGGTGAGCTTCCTAATTCAAGGTGCCTTTATCGATCACAAAGATTTAACGAACGCAACCATCAGTTTTTTTTACGTGTTTCTTGGCTCCAAGTAGCACAAAAAAATCGATATATGAGAGGACAGGCACATTTTGTCGTCTACGCGTGACGAATTCACCAACTTTAACAATCAATAACTCGGAAAGTGTACGGTAAATCTCGTGGAAACTCCGCATACGCTTGGACGAAAGTCTCGACAATGCTATAAAAAAATCGGGCTTTTATCTTGAACTCGCTCCAATCACCGTATCTCCTTAACATCAATACTTCCTGATGCCACTTGTCAATGAACAGTTCTCTATGTTCGCCACAAAAAAATGGCGCGCAATTTAAAATGCCAGGTCATTTTAGGGCATCCTTTATAGTACTATTGGACGTACAAATAAGCCTCCGCCGGTTTTTTAAAAAAAATTGGGCATTTATTGTCAAAGAACGGTACTTTATGGTTTATTCAAAGTATTGCCCATCGCTAGCCACTGCTTTTTCCCATCTTTCTGGCAGCATATGGATACCGCGTCAGAAGAACGCTTTATCTTTTGAGGTTATCCACAAATCGACCCAATTTTGGGCATCTTCATACGATGTGAAGTGCTGCTCAGACAGGCCGTGCATCATCGATCGAAATAAATGATAGTCATAGGGAGCAATGTCTGGTGAATACGGCGGGTGGGGTAGAACTTCCCAATTGAGTGTTTCCAAGTAGGTTTTGACATATGCCTGGCAAGCAGCATTTCACATGTGCAAAATCGGCGTTCAACGTTTCTCGGCTCATATGGAACCCAATTTACTTGCTTTTGAATCATTTCCAACGATTTTAAACCATGTGAAATTGCTCGTTGAGTCACTCCTGATGTAAGTGCAAGTTCATCTTGCATTTCGCACGAATCTCCCTCCAATGATGCTTCCAATTCCGCGTCTTCGTACACTTTCGGCCTTCCGTTACGTTCTTTGTCTTCGACGTAAAACTCACCGTTCTTAAACTTTTGAAACCACTCACGACAGCGTCTCTCACTTAAAGCAGCCTCACCATATGCTTCTACAAGCAAGCGATGCGCCTCAGCTGCGGATTTCTTCGAATTAAAGAAGTCAATCAAAAGTTCCCGCAAGTGACGCTTGTTCGGCTCAAAACTCGACATTTTTGCACGAAAAAAATCATGTGATGCTCATACAAAATCGCTGATATCTCAAAGCTATGGTCTTTGCCAGATGTCCAACCTTGCGATATGACGTTTTACATCTGACAAATTCAACCGTAACCCCCTGGTGGGCCATCTTTTGTCAAACGGCGGAGACTTATTTGTACTCCCGATACCCGAGACCCCGCGAACAGCACATTACGAGACGGAATGATTGTCCAAGCCTGCATGATATCGCAATTTTCATCGTTGGAACGCGACGGAAATGCTTTTTCATCGAACGGCCGATTTCCGCCACGGGAATTATTTGCGCGTTGTTCATGATGCCAGTGGAAGATCCGTAACCTAAATTTGCCAAAACATCATTGTCTATAACCGACGTGAGGAAATAGAAATAAAGTTAAAAATGTTTTTGCGTCGCATTCGAACGGTGCACCTTTCACCGTCATTCAGCCTACCGGAGTCCACACGAAGGCCAAAAAGAATAAGACTTACCACCGCCCGTCTGCATCCGACGTGTCGTCAATCTCGCGTCCTCTCTCCGTGCGCGGACGATGCGTCACGTAACGGGCTTGAAGTTTGCCTCATTGGAACGCACCGAAAATTCTTTCCAATTTCTCATTTTCATCACTATCCAAAATCATATTGTGCAAATTGGTTGTAGATCCTCAAAATAAGAATCCTAAAGAAAATGTTTGCATGATCTTCGTAGCTCAGCTGAGCCAAAGAAAATGTTCTAAATTGAAGGAAAAGAATCATCTTTGATGATTCACCAACGATGCTAAATTTCAACCTCACGTCACGTGCCCTTCACTGCACTTGACCGCTTGGCTGAAAACGCAAATAGGTTTCGGCGCTCGTTGTACGTACTCGTGGAGTGGCGAAAAACAAACAATAAACAAACCGAGTCATATCGCTCTTCTAAGAATCACGGTATTCTTGCCATTTTTATTGATCATCGTCACTCTCACAACCCTCGCTCGTCGTACACATATCGTCTTCATTTTTCATTACTATGTTTTTTTTTTCTCAAATTTCCCATTCGTACTTCGTCGTTTCACTCGCACTCGTTTTTTTTTTTCTCGTCTTCTCACGTTTCATACAGAGGCATACACAGGCATATTAGCGACATAAACGCACACTCGGGGGACCAGCTCTCAATATAATATTTACAATTTTCGCATCATCGACGACTTTTATCCACCGTGGGACGTATAAAAATATGACGGTACGCGGGCAGCTGCGCGCGCATAAGTTTTTCCGCACGTGCTCAAGTGCGCGCACTCGGTTGCGCATTTTTGGCGCTTCCCATGAAGTATTTTCCTTTCTTTTCATCGTCGTTCTCATGCACGGATGTGTGTGTGTCTCGCTTTTTGTTTTACTTTGCTTTTCTCTTTTTTTCTTTAACTTCGGCGCGCAATTATATACAATGTGTACATAAGTATAACGAATGGCATATATATATATATATATATATATATATATATATATATATATATATATATATATATATATATATATATATATATATACGTGTGTGTGTGTGTGTGTGTGTGTCCTACCTCTAGTATCGCCGGAGCAATAAATGACGATACCAATGCTAATAATAATGACGGTAATAATAATCATAATGAAATTATCATAATCGTGTGACGGCGGCGATCGATGCGCAACGTCATATAACGTAAGGAAGAATTTTCATGTCCGCATCGTTTCTCCCGCGTCTTCTTTTCAATAATCTCGTACACACTCGTTCGCGCGCACAAATACTCCGACAACGCGCTCACGCGGTTTATATATATCACTTTCAAAAATCGTCTCGTCCCGCACCACAGTAACAACAACAACAACAACAATATCAATAATAATAATATTAATAATAATGATGATAATAATAATTATGATGGTGATGATGACGCTCGTAATAACATTAATAACTATATTTACATTGGGCTCTGTGTGGATTGGTGCGGTCGTTTTAAATGTAACACGTCGTCTGATATATATATATATATATATATATATATATATATATATATATATATATATATATATATATATCGTATGTTTGCGTACGTGTGTATGAGTGTGTCTCTACCTCGTGTCATCCTCCCGTTAGTACATGACCTCGTACACGGTGGCTTTCTTGTCGCCCGAGCCCGTAACGATGTACTTGTCGTCGGCTGAAATGTCGCAGCTCAGCACTGAGGACGATTCCTTCGACTGTAAGCGAGTATGAAAAAAAAAAAAGAGAGAAAAGAGACGTTGTATTAATGCAGAAAACATGTTTCGTGTACAAATTTGTATTTATGTGCATATGGATTCAGACAATAATGACGATCAAGTCGGAGTATATCGAGGACAGTCACGACAGTTCAATATTCGCCATTACTTTCAAATAATCACCATTATTTCGAGAAAAAAAAATCCGGTTGAGTATGAAATTTTTCTTCACAGTGTTTAACATTTCTGTATTTTAATCGATCTTTTTGAGGCGTCTTCTCACTTTAGACGCTGAAAAGGCTATTTTCATGATTTTTTTGATACGTTTGTATTATAGATGTTGATATCAACGTTGTGACACTTAGTAAATACACTTTCGAAATGAATGACATATTTTTTTATATTTATTTATGTAACCCAAATAAACTTTAAACGCGTTTTCCTCGAAACGACGTTTTTCGACGGCTTGTTTGATAAAATCTTCGAAACTACTACCGATCCTTATGCAATTTAAACCGAATATTCTTTACAACTATAGCTATAGCGCATATTGAGGATTTTGAAAAATTTTGATATTTACTATTTTTTTTTTTGGCAAAAACGGTGAAAAAAACACGTTTTTTTTTCGAAAAATGTCCGCCATTTTGTTATTTTTGCATATATCAAAAATCGTATGATATGCGCTATAGCCATTAACGTACTGAATCTAAAACCGTCTGATCTTTTTGTTTCGAATGATCCATCTCCGAGATTTCATCAACAGCGCAGACCTACAATTTTTTAGGACACTTTTTTAACTACGATTTTCGTCTATAAATAGTGACTTAAATGAATATTTTTTTCTGTTGTATTTCGAAAGTGGAGTTATGAAGGTGTAACAACTTTTATATCAATATCTATAATATAAATCTATCAAAAAAATGCATGAAAATAGCCTTTTTTAGCGTCTAAAGTGAGAAGGACCCTTAAAATAAGAGTGATGTTTGTTGGAAAGTAATTGTGAATATACGTCGCGCCGGCCCTCGATATATTTCGATTCAATGATTATTATTTTGCTAAGCCAATGGACAGTATTGCGAATATTGCTACATTGTAATAGTCCTTGACTTATTTCCACTCGAAGATTATTATGGTCGTAGGGGGTCTGCGTGAGTTTGAAAAAAAACACTATTTTTGCACAGTTTTATAGCTTAGGGTTTTTATTTTAATTTGCAACAAGTATTTGGCAAAAAATCCGAAAGATGACCTAATTGTAACGATTTTTGTAAAAAGTCAGATGCCACCTGATTTACCCTTCCGTCTTGTGCATTCTTCTTGATAAGTATGTTTCATTAAACGGTGTGAGTCGTATCTAAAAATCTAGTCGTCCGATTCACCCCGGATTCGGATAGAGCATGGTTTATACCATTTTATATCGTAGGCCCACATGAACAATAATAATTATAGTATTGATAAATTATCAACGTTTTTTATGCATGTAGAAAGCTTGTTTTTTGCATGTAGAAAGCTTAACTTTTCTTCTACAGCTCGCTACTTTTATAATTTTCATAATTTCAAAAAACTAGCCGGTCAAACGAATTTTGTATTATTCTACTGAAAGTACATTCTAGAAAAATCCATTTCCAATCACTCTAGTTGCCAGAATCACCTACACGGATTAGCCACGAAGCATCTGCGGCACTTTTTCTCAACAATATTAACTTGTTTGTTTGTCAATATTTTACGATGGAGAAAAAACTCGAACTTGGCAACACTATGTATCAATTGTGTGTGAAATTTCGAACTCGTCGTTCCAATACTATCATCAGGAAAAAAAAATCGAACGTCAACCTGTCTGTTGGGTCCTGAGCATACCCATTGAGGTTATAAATTGTATTATCGATAAAAAGGTTGATATTCCTAATCCTGCAAACAAAATCTGCATATTGCATACGAAGAAGTTTCGTTCGAGGGAAAACGTCGTCAGGGTGAACTTTTGGGGATTTTTCGTGCAGGGTAACTTGTTCGCGAGATACTTCGAAAAGGGTCGGCGTGGAATCTTCGAAAATGACGCTATGAGTCAAAGTCCAAAGTGTCCAATTTACGTGTCATCAAATTGACAAAAGGTGCGGTTGCATCGTTGTAAAGCAACGAAAGTTCTCTTTTTTTCTCCATTTTTATTATAACCCAATGCTGTTGAAGTTTGCATCGTTGGAACGCAACGAAAGCTCTGTACATTTTATTTCCCATATCTTTATTATTACAGATCTTTTTAATGGGCTTATATTGCAGTTCGCTAAATAAATAACTCCAAAAATGATTGAAGGATTTTTGTAAGGCAAAATCAGCCAAGAAAAGTTAAAGCAATTGAGAAATATTCATTTTCGTTGCATTCCAACGATGTAAACGTCAACCTCACATAGTGTGTCTCAAAATGACAGTTTATTGACAAAATGTATTATTTATTTCAAAAGTACGAATATTTTTATTCTAACATAAAGTACAAACGTGGAGGTTACGTGTGGAACACAATATCCGATGAATGGCCGCCTCGCACCTGTTTGCAAACGTTTACTCTTTTAACGAAATTTTCCATAACATTTTGGCATAATTGCGGAATGTACCTTACATTAAGGGGCTGGATGTACCAGTGTGATACTTTCAAAAAATCGACTTTTTTTGTTGCCTTTTTTGACAGTTTATACTTTCAAGAATATCATTATCATTTATATCAATGTCGTTTTATCTTGCAAAAATCGATAGTTAAATCTTTAAACGCGTTTTTCTCGAAATGAGATTTTTCAAATTTGCTGACATTGTAACTCAATGAGCAATTATCCGATTGACTTGAAATTTGATAGGCAAGAAAACAGACTTTTTTCATAACTACGCCATTTTGTTAGATTTTGATATTTTTCGAAAATTCTACGTCATTGTACAGGAAATACCTTCCAGTTTAACGACATTTTTTCCTTTTTCGGTTTCAGCTACTCAATCGGCCGGAATCATGTCAGCAGTGGAGGAACTTTTTTTTTGGCGCCTCCGAAGGCAGCGCATAAGTCGCTTGGATCTCAATATTTTTCTATGAAAAAATTATGTAATACAGGTCAAATATAGTCGAATATATTCTTAATTTTCCGAAACATTTAATTGAGTTCTTTTCTTCCAAAAAATTTCCGAAAATCACCCAAATTTTCAGCGTTTACACTGGTATAGCCCCTTAAAATAAAAATATTTGTACTTTTCAAATAAATAATACGTTTTATCGATAAATTCGGGTGCAGTTCCGAAAACCCCCCACCTCTGATTGAGCTGAAATTTTGTGAAGACCTTCATTTTAGTGTTATGAAAGAACCCCTAAAGGGATTTTTGACGCACCGAAGTAGTTTTCGAGATATCGAGTTTTGAAATTGAGACATTTTTTTTTTCTTTCGCTGAAAACTCGGTAAATAAGCAGTTTTTTGACAAAATAGTAAGCGACACTTTTTGTAGGAAATTAAATTTGCTACAAAAAAGGTCCCATACAAAGTTTTCAAAAACTGCATATTTTTGCTTGAAAATTTAAAAAATGGGTTTAATTGACAATAGGCGAGTTTTTGGCTAATTTTAAGGGTGTGCTGGCTACTGAAGTGAGTGGCAACTGAAATGAGTTGCTACTGGACCACGGGGGGTCCGCCTTTCGCCCCGGCGGGGTGACGGGTCGGAAGGCGAGGGACGAAGCCCCCCCCCCCCCCCCCAATGACACTAAAACTACTTTTTATATGATTAAAAATTGATTAAAAATAAAAAAAATTAATGAACGTTCGGTTCACCGTGGTCAGCTGACTGAAAACTTGCCCATTGTCAATTAAACATATTTTTTTCAATTTTCAGGCTAAAATATGCAGTTTATAAAAATGTTGTATAAGACCATTTTTGTAGCAAATTCAATTTTCTACAAAAAGTATCTTTTATCATTTTTTTCGAAAACTGCATATTTACCACTATTTTATGAGATATCTGCGAAAGAAAATATTTTTTTTCAATTTTAAAAATCGATATCTCGAAAACTACATCAATGCGCCAAAAATCCCTTTAGGGGTTCTTTTATAACACTAAAGGGAAGGTCTTCACAAAATTTCAGCGCAATCGGAGGTGGGGGGTTCCCGGAACTTTATCCATAAATTCAAATGTCAGGTCCTATTGAGACACCCTTTACAATCCAATTTTCGTTTTCATTCTTCGAGGTCGTAGATTTTTGCCGAAGATGGAAAAAAATAATTTGACTGATTTTCGTACCCTAAGTGAGCGAATGAAAATCGGAGAAATTGGAGAAAAAAAAACTCATCCTTCGTTGCATTCCAACTATGCAAACGTCAACCTCATGGATGTGCTCTGTGCCAAATTCGCATTTCTGTCCAGGTTGCGTAAGTAAATACAAGGAGGAGTGAGACCCGGCAAACTTCGAAGGGATTAATATACTCTCTGTGGATACACGTTCTATACCCCCCCCCCCCCACCCGCGCCCGGTGTCGAGCAGGTTTATACATACATAGAAGTTAAACACTGGGGATCTGATGCAAAGTACGTGCGTGTCTGTATGGTCCGGGTATCTAATAAGTAGTAGCCACGATAGGTGGAGTACATGCATGTAAACACGAACACTCGCCCTGAGGACGTCGTTACACGAAGAGGAGGAGGAGGAGAGAAATGAGAGAGAGAGAGAGAGTGTGCTCCTCGCCTCTCGACTTCGCTGGAAATAAATTTGTACTCCCCTTCCCCCTGACCGCCATCGTTCTCGCCCTCTTCCCGAATACCCGCCACCTCTCTCATGCTCTCCCGTATAGTAATCGTGCCTGAGGGCTTTCACCTAAAGGCGCATTGAACGCGAACATTGTGTGCGCCACGTTCCCGTGAGGATATTTCCAAACGCGCGTTCGATGCATTGAGCCCGAAAGATGCTTCGAAATTCATTTTTCCGTCAAGTACTCACTCGAAACATGCTTAGAAATGGAGAGGGTAAAGAGAGAGGGAGAGAGAAAGAGATTGATTTACTGATTAGTGAATCATTTTATTCCACCCTGGTGTATGGGGGCTGTTGAAAATAAAAGGGAATTGTGAAGCGACCCGATCATTCGGCAGTGAAGTTTCAAAAAGATAGTCAAGTACTGGGTGACAGAATGGAATTGCATTTACGAGATAATTAATTAACCTTGTAGAAATTTCGGAAAATAGCGATTTTTTTGCTTTCGAAGGATTCTCAAAATATAACGTTTCAAAAGTATTCTCGACAAATGTATGACGTTGACGTTTGCATCGTTGGAATGCAACGATAGTTCTCTTTTCTTTGGTTCTTCAATTTCTTTATTGTTATCATCATCCAAAGTCTTTTGTTTTGCAAATATCTAATAAAAATGCGCGCAAACGTTCGCGAAATTTTCACTGCCAAAAAAATTGAGCGATTCAAAAGAATTGATTTTCGTTGCGTTACAACGATGCAAATTTTAACGCCGTGAAAATGCCGTGTATAGGTACGCGCCGAAAATCGGCGTACTTCAACCCTACTTCGACACGCTGAGTCATTTTGACCCGGACGAATTTGAAATAAAATGCTCGCTTCCGTAATATTCAGAGTTTTCAATCATTTTTTTACAACCATTCAATTTTATACTTTCCGAATTTCAACAAAGCAGACATATTGAGAAATGTTTTAAGTGTATAACTGATTTTTTATCGATACAATTTTAAAAGAATATAAGTGTGTCAACGAAGGGGTTAAACGCGTTTTTTTCAAAATGCCTTTTGCAAAATCGACGACGACGATATCGCAAAAATCACTGCACCGACCAGCTTTCAAGCTTCTTTTACATATCGAAAAGCAGTACTTGAACGAAGGGAAAATAGGGCATTCTTTCACCGAAAATGGCGTCAAATCGCACGAAATAACACGACCATGATAATTCGTCTGCAATAACTGTTTTGCTTTTGTGCATTTTCACAATTTCTATGCGTTGCTTATCGTGTAATTCTCCATGACTAAACCTCGATACTACCCGATGCCAGTTGTCAAAGATTAGTACTCTATGTTCGCCACAACAAAAAAATAACGCGCAATTAAAAATGTGAGGTCATTTTTAGACACGCTTTATTATGAACGAGTGGTTCGTAATAGAGTTACCCTCGCTTCGCTCGGACAAAGCCAGCTCCTATCGAATGTGAATTGAAAGAATGAAAAATAAACAGGAAGTCTCTTCGATGGTATACAAAATCGTCTGGAACATTCTAAAACATTCTCGAACACCCTGGAGGATTCTAGAACCTTCTAGAACATTCTCGAACCTTCTGAAAGATTCTATAACATTGTGGAACATTCTACAACATGGTCGAACCTTCTGGAACATTCTATAACATTCTAGAACATTCTGGAAAGTTCTGGAACATTCTAGACGATTCTCTAACATTCTGGAAGATTCTCGAACCTTTTGGAAGATTCTATAACATTCTGGAAGATTCTAGAACATGCTCGAACGTTCTAGAAGATTCTATGATATTCTGAAACATTTTAGAACATATTGGAAAATTCCGGAATATTCTAGGGCATTCTCTAACATTCTGCAACATTCTCGAACCTTCTGGAAGATTCCATAACATTCTGGAATATTCTAGAACATGCTCGAACCTTCGGGAAGATTCTAAAATATTCTCGAACATTCTGGCACAGTCTACGGCATTGACCAACATTCTCGAACCTTCTAGAACGTTCTCGGAACATTCTGAAACCTTCTAGAACATTCAGGAACATTCTGGCCAGTCTCGAGCACTTCGGCACTCGATTCCCAGCTGCTTCACCGACTTCCCATGGGAAGTCCACTGGTGCGATGCCCTATTTGGACACCCATATCTCCGAACCCAAGCCCTGCAGTTCCAAACCTAAACCTTCTTCATGGATGGGAGATGGAGGTCTACCATACCATATAACCTCCATGGGGCTGCGGGCATGGGTTGCACAGTTATAGCGGAACAACCCAAGTCAAAATGTTCAGCCTATTTCAAAGGCCTTTGATCCTATGCCAGCCTCACTTGAATCTGTTTACTGCTAGAAGTCCTGCTATGGGCCGCCAAATGCTCTTCCTTTGCTGCTTACCTCCTGCATAGGCCCTTATACTCCTACCTAACGTAGCTAAAGTCGTTGCAGCTCCTGTTTTGATTGCGTTTGGACCAATCGCGCATTTGGCTGTTTCGACGAAACAAGGGTAGGTATGATCACATTCGAAAGAGCGGGTCTGATAGTTTTCAGTAACCGTCATGCGTTGGACTAGGTAGGAACGCGCGTTCGCCGTAGAGGCCTACTTTTCCAATGGCCTTTCCATTATCTCCACCCAGCAAACCTTTCACATTCGCCTAAACTTCCCCCTGCAGCTCCAGCAACTCTCCAAAGTGGAAGAAATGGATCTTAGGCAAACAGTTACAATATTTTTTATAGGAATTGCCTTCGCGTACTGCCTTTATGTCCTACCCCTGTGAGGATCTGTAGGGGCAAAATAGGCTGAAAATTTCGACTAGGGAAACATCGCTTACATTTATTATACACACACACACACACACACACACACACACACACACACACACATATATATATATATAGTGATTTCGTATCGTCTAACCTGGAATATGGATGCTCCGTAGGGGGTGCGCCAGGCATTGAGTAGATTGTCCTTGCCAGTGGATACGAACCACTTGCCGCAAGAGGCGAATCTCAACGAGAGAACGCAAGACTCGTGAAGATGTAGCTGATACTTGTCGGGTTTGGTGGCGTGCAGTACCTCGACGTTCGAGTTTTCCATGCCAACGGCGAGCCACTCGCCGGTCGGACAATAACCGAGTGAGAATATTTGCGACGTGAAGTCGTGCTGTTGCAGCTGTCGTCCCTCTCGAAGGTCCCACGATCTCACGGTATTGTCAAGGCCGCCGGTCCACAATTTCGAGCCATCGGCCGATATGTCGATGCACGAAGCGCCGTCCGTGTGTCCCTGGAATTGTCTAACGAGGGTCTGATTCTGAAGATCCCAAACGGCGATGTTTCCATCGCTGCAACAGCTGAAGCAGACCTTGGAGTCCGGTGATATTGCCAGGGCGTAGCAGGCGGGCGCCGAGGACGTTAATTCGGCCTTGATCCTCGGGGTCGGACTCGCGAGATCCCATATGCTCAGCTGACTCGCTTCGCCTCCCACTATCAGGGTCCTGCCGTCCGGTAGCAGTTTCACCGACCTTATGTAATTGTCACGCTGCAGGCAGTCCAGTTGGGAGACCGGCTTGGCGCTACCACCCGCGCCCTGGCCAATGTCCCAGACCTTGACGCAACCCTTGCCACCGGTGTACACGTACTTGGTTGGATTTGATATCGTTACGGCGCATACAACCTCACCGTGCGTCAGTGTGTTTATCTGACGCGCGTGCCTCGGTATGCCGGGTCCTATGAGGGCGTCCGGTGGAAAGGGCACCGGCTGCATTTGACCCTCGCTCGGCACGTGGAAGCTATATGCCCTGAAAAGCCGCAACGGGGTATTCCCCCCTATTTAGAGGCGCTACACGACGACACGCTTGGGTTATGTTCTACACGTGTTTGTTCTCTGCCACCCCCACCCCCCTCCCCACCCCCTCCCGACGGCTGTCCACCGGGATTCAACACTCCCCCGCGAGAGCAAACAGCAAATCCTAATCGGACCGAGGATTACGGATTATTCAATGTTTCGTCACGAGAGGCCGAAACGAAAGGTAACGAAAAGAATGGCGTTGAAGTTTGGCATCGTTCGAACGCAACGGAAGGTCTTTTTTGCATTTTGTATTCTGTGTGTTTCAGTATTTTGGAACTTTTTTATGGATATAGATTGTAGATTGCCAAATGAATACTGAAATGTTTTTTAACAACAACAAAAATGTATATTTATAATTTAAGGTCAGCCATTTCGGTAACGTTTAACGTATGAGACCATACTTTAAGGGGTTCGTCTAGTGTGTCAGATCAAAAGAAGAGAAAACGGCCTTGCATGACTTCTTTGAAGAAGTGGGAGGTGTACTCTATGGTCCAGGCATAGCAGATTGATGGTGAGACCATGTTTTTTTTATTATGAATTATATTCAACAACGTTCAAACGCGTTTTTCTCAAAACACGATTTTTTCAAACTGCTGCCATGATATCTCAAAAATTATTTGATTGATTCAGCTCAAATTTATACAGTATCTTTGGTATATATATAACTAGAAGTTGAACTAAAATAATTGAGATTGCTTCGTTAGTTTTCTTTTTATCAGCTATATAGGCCCCAAAAAATACGGAAAATTGATTTTTTTTTTCTAAAGCGTAAACAATTTTTTTTTTTTGGAATTCTAACTTTATTTTAGTTCCGTGTAGAGCCTCAAGTCTCACGATTGAAAATGCGTTTGGTTTTTTTATTTCAGATAAGCATAATGGCCGGAATCATGGCAGCAGTGGAGCACCTCTTTCCATATATGTGTTCCTGTTGGGCGGTGCATCTCCGACTATATTCTATATAATGACTTCAAAACATTCACAAAGTTTGCTTAAATGTTAATAAAGATTATACACAGTTTATAAATTATTTTATTTCAATGGTTGGTCAAAAAAAATCCCCAAAAAAGCATTAAAAAACGGCCTTGACACTAGACGACCTCGTTAAAAGTCTGAAATCGATCTCTGTCGAGTAAGGCCTCCAATTTTTCATCTTTCAATTTTTCGGCTGTCCTGGAGGTTCTTTATCCTTAAGCCTTCCTTGGCACACTTATATTCGGCAACGAGTTTGACACGCCGAGTCAATTTGACCCGGATAGTACTTCATCTACCTGCCCTTAAAAACCCCTCGGTCGGTTTTTATTGAAAAAAAATCCGGCATACACGTTGAGGGGCTATACCGGTGTGACACTTGCGAAAAATCGATTTTTTTCGTTGCCTTTTTCGACAGTTCATACTTTCAAGAATATCCTGTAAAAATTTCAAGGCCGTATCTCTAATAATTTTATCGTGCAAAAATCGATAGTTGAATCTTTGAGCGCGTTTTTCTCGAAATGAGATTTTTCAAATTTGCTAACATTGTAACTCAAAGAGCAATTATCCGATTGACTTTAAATTTCAACTGAGTACTCTTGAATATATTTACTCTGCAATGACGTAGGATATTTTTGATTGGATGAAAATGGACGATTTGGCATTGTTTTTTGCGCCTTCCGAAGGCAGCGCATAAGTCGCTTGGATCTCAATATTTTTCTATGATAAAATTATGCAATATAGGTCAAATATAGCCAAATATATTCTCCATTTTCCGAAACATTCAACTGAGTACTTTTCTTCCAAAAATTTCCCGAAAATCACCCAAATATTCAGCGTTCGCACTGCTGTAGCCCCTAAATTTTGCTCAGTGTCTGTCGGGCGTGATGTGCCGTTGCATGAACCAAGACACGAGCCGATGCCAAGTAGAAAAAGGAAAGTGAGACTTACGGTTTTCCGCCAGGTACTCCGATGGATCCGGCCGGTGCTCTCATCGCGGCATGAGGATCGTAAAGTTGTTGGAGGGAGGGCGGCCCTCTGGGTGCTCCGTAGCCGTTGTAAGCCATCATGTCGACGTGGGGATGAAGTCCGCCCGGTGGCATATGATGAGGCGGCGGACCGGGCGGATAATGGGGTGGGTAACCACCGGCGACTCCGGGTGGCGGTGGGCCCTGCAGGAGTTTGGCGGAACTTGTGGCTTTGAGGCCGCCCGTGCCACCCGCGCCGGACGCCGAAGTCGGTGTCATTGGTTTGGATATCGGTGTCGGTGGCTTTTCCCGCTCTTCCATCTTCTTCGCCGAGGGTGTGCTCGCGTTGCTGCTCGTGCCGCTACGCGGCGAGTGCGGTTGGGCGTCCTTTTTCGACTGTACGCCGGAATTTAACGAGGACACGCCGACCTTGTCGAGGCCGTTTTCGCGAGGTGACGAGGTACCGTTCACGGCGGGACTCGGCGGGCCCTCACTCCCGTCGTCGACAACCAGATCCGGGTCGCTCTTCTCGCCGTCGCTCTGCAACCGATCACCGTTTCGATCGTACAATCAACCGGCTATGCATATCGAGGGCACGATGACTTTGACCCGTGCCCTTGATTTCTACAGATTTTGTTCTATTTTTTACCAGACATTGTTCACGTCATTATGCACACTGAGAAAAAAAAACAATCGAATCAAAAGAATATATTGGTTGATCCAAACAAAAGTGCTCTGCTGCGGAGTGCCACCGATATACGAGATTGTTACAATATTATGAAATATTGGAAAATGTGATTCATGTAAATAACATATTATTTTATTCAAAAAAGTTCTTCTGTTCTCTGAATGGCTACATTATCTTTTAAATAAAATTATATTCTGTTGAAATCATTCTATGTACAATCCGTAGATGTATGGATGAAATAATTAAGCGGTTGCTACAACATTTTTTATCTCGCACAAAAATACAATCAATGGAATTAATTATTTCTTTACTGCATCGGAACGAATGTGCCATGGGACGTAAGTTTTTCAATTTGTTTTAAGGGGTTACCCCCACTTGCAATTTTGTAAAAATCGATTTTTTTTATTGCATTTTTTGAAGTATAAGTATCTGAGAATATGTCCTGAAAATTTCAAGTCGATCCGAACGAAATTGACTGAGATATGAGCGTTGAAAGAGAAGAATCCGCGTTGAAAGAGCGTTGAAAGAGAAACTTTAAACGCGTTTTTCTCAAAATGGCATTTCTGAAGTCGGTGACCAAGATTACTCGAACACTAATGAACCGATCTTCTTGAAATTTTGCAGGCTTATTTAATACATAAAAATGTAGTCTTTAATCGTTCGATTTTTTTTTTTCGAAAAAAAAAATGGCCGTTTTATAGCCAAAAAACGGCCGTTTTTTTTTCGTTAAAATCGAACCATTAACTTTGACCGTCCGCCATTTTGTGAAAAATGAATATTTTTTAAAATGCCTCGATTAAAGACTAGTTTATACTTATATTTGACTAAATCCATCCGCATTTTTTTTTTTCAGATGATCCACTTCGCCGCAATGTTGGTCACCGCAAACCGTGTGTATAAAAACATTATTTCATTGACGGCCATTTGCCACTAAACAATGCAATATTTTTCGATAAAAAAAATACTGAAAGTTCTTTAAGATGTGTTCTTTGAGATGGTATATTGATCGATTAAAAAGTTTTGTAGTTTTCTTCAAAAAAAAATCCATGAAAAAGGCCTTTTTTGCGCTACAAGTGGGGGTAACGCCTTACATCTTAAATAAAAAGTGAGCATTGGAATGATCATCCACGATAATAGTGGAGAGAATATCAGATATCCAATGGAATATCCATGAAGAAAATATCATATATTCAACTGATAAGAACATCACTTTGATCTTGGCCACAGGCCGAGAAGCGATACTCTTTAGAGTTTCTCCGGCGTTTAAGTAGATTTTCGGTTCGCGGTACGCTTACGAGAAACGAGCGCGCGTGCGGCTTCTGGCGGTTACTCCGAGAACTACGAGTTTCCTCACACCTATAATTTCGGTGGCGCTCGGCCATGATTTGGTTGAATTTTTTCAACCAAATGCGCAAGAAACAAACTTTATTTTCGCATAATTTTTTAACCAACTCAGACGTTTGCTTAATATTTTTCAGTCAAACTGAAATATTAATATTTTAACGAATAATGTACTTGGAAATCAATATGGGATATGGTGAAAAAAATAAAATAACATATTTACACAATAGAAATTTTATCTGAATCAAACGAGCGAAATTGACTTTTTCTTGTGTACTCGAATCAACATTATTCATGTTAAGAATTGAAACGCTTTTTTTGTTCGTTGCAGAAAATGCATGCCAAACTACATAATTTGTTCGCGATAATTTTTTAGATAGTTTCAATGATACATTGTTCTCGGCTAACAATATATCTTTTGAATGAAAAAAAAAAACTTTCAATTTTATCATGTTGTTAAAGTCAATAGCGTTTTGTTTGGATTAATAAATCCGATTATTTACACCAACAATTTTACAATTGAATCAACGAAATTTCATTCCATAATACCAATGATATTGGATAAATGATTTTTTTTGTTCAGTGCATAGATTTAGGTTGTAGATCTCTAATGATGATCTTTAAAAAGGTTTGCCGAAGCTTTGATCAGTAAAAAAAAAATTGCAATTAGACATAAATGTTTTTAGTTGCGCTTCAACGATGTAAACGATGACAGAACAAACATTTGTTTCAGGAGAACATTTGCTCCTTCGTGACACGCTGGAGGACACATGTTGCGAATGTTCCAATGTATTTCAATTGTCCCGTTAACATCGCGCAATGAGGGAAATACACATCGTGAGCTATCACTTACGTGGCCAATGTCCTTGTCCTGCTCCTTTTTCATTTTTTTTATGTGCATCGGGTGGTCGTGATGATTTTGCGAGTGATGCTGATGATGCGATTCTTGCGGCGTTCTTGGCCTACTGTACTTATCACCGGGGGATATCGAACTCCTCTGTGAAATTGGAAGAAAAGAGAAACGAATTCCATCAAACATCGGTCAGTGCGATGCGTCGAATATCTAAAAATAATTTCGTCTCAAAAATTCTCCTCGTCCATCCATTTCAGTAAATCAAATGTTTTGGTAATTTTTTCAGATAAGTGACTTTTCCGAAAAATGAGCCTAATTTGTCTGTTGCTATTTTCTCATTTATTGGGTTATAAATTATTATATTCAGTCAGGGGAGGCTAAAATTCACCCCCCCCCCCCCCTCGCCATAAAAAGTTATGGGGTTTTGAAGTTCGCGGAAACACGTGATAAAACAGGGCATTTTTGAACACTTCGACGCCTATATTGAGGTTGTTTGGGTTTTTGAAAAATTCGAAATTATTTTTAACCATTTTTTGCTCGTAAAACAATTTGTCGATGAAAAATTTCGGCATCCCCGGACTGAATATCATCGTTTACAACCCGATAAATGAGAAAATAGCGAAACAAAAATTCCGAAAAGTCACCGATCTAAAGAATCACCTTAATGTTATTATGAATAGTCCAGAGTGTACTAATTAAATCTGAATATTATGAAAAACGATTATTTAATTTTACGTTATATTCTTTCCGGTGAATTTTTGGTCACGGTCAGCAGTATGGGGGCATCTTGACATGGGGGCCGGATTAAAATTCCGAACTTTGAATGCGCCGACGATTTAAAATTCCCGATTTCAATATTTCGAAATTACAAGATTCGTCAAGATCATGCCAGCGAAAGTCTACACAGTTGACTGTAAATGACGTAGAACTTATAACATTGTCCAGAAAAATTTCAAAATTGACGTAAAAGCTTCTTAATAAAAAAATTCTTGAAATAATTCGTCGATTTATTGAAAATTTTGAAACTTTAAAAACTTCCATAGCCGAATTATTTTGACAGTGTTCAGATTTTCGGAGCTTTGATGATCTTTCGTGTAAAATTCTTTCGAAGTTTCGAGTCTTCTGATCATTCAAAGTTCGGAATTTCAACCCGGCCCCCAACTTCAATACCATCGTAAATTTCGAATGCCCATTCGTAATCTAGGTTATGTATCTGCGCGGGGGTAAAAAAAAAGACGATATAACGCAACCCGATCGTTCGATCGACTTTGACGATAAAAACAACGCGATCGATTGCAAGCATCGGCAGATAACATTTTTTTCCTCTATTTTTTTCAATATTTTTCCCCCAATATTCCGCGTGCGTTTGCGACCAAACGGAGCTATAATCCGCGGCAGAGCGTCGGAGCGCGTTTCTGGAACGAGCCTCGGATTTTTTGTGACGTTTCGAGTTTACGTCCGCACACGTGGACGGACGCGGGGGCGCGAGTTACGGTCGGAGCTCTGGCGTCAAAGAACATAAACAGAATTCTCGATATCCTTTATCGGGGGTCGCAGTTGGTGTATGCTCCCCCGTGCGGAGCTAAACGATTGCGATAAAATGATAATATTTGGATAACTACGTGCGTCGTGTGTCGACGGGTTTATAACGCACTCCTATTCGATCTACGTGTACGTACAGAGGTGGGGGGGGGGGGGGGGGGGGGGGGTTATCTGATGCACTGCTGCATCCTCGTTCGCGTTTTATCGTAGTCAGCTTTTCGATTTTCATTTGTTTTTTTTCGGCCCATCGAATTCACGCTCCGCAAAACCTTTTTCAATTGAACATTTTACGTTCTCTTCGCGGTTTTTTTTTCATGATATTGACGTTTGCATCGTTGGAACGCAACGAAAGTAGACCGATTTTTTTACGGCGAATTTGGGCTACGGCACATTAATTTTTTTTCAGGATCGCCGTAAGAAAGCTGTGCCCCAAATTTGCTGGATAATATTTTGGATGATAAAGAAAATGAGGAAACATTTTTTTTTTCATTTTAGTTGCATTCCAATGTGCAAACTTCGATAACGTTTTTTTTTTCTTTCATTTTTCCTTTTATTAACCATTTTATCGCTTTCATTTTCCGAGTCGCCGGAGCAGTGCAAAGTTGGAATGGAAAGAAGAGCCGGAAACCCTATGACGTTATTGCAACCGGAATGGACGAGCAATCAGCTATTCTCGGCATAGCACCAATGGATATCGCGGAGACTAAGCCCGCGGACGAACAATGAATGCTTTGTCGCATTAATTACGAGCATGCGGACTATTTTCATTGATTGAATAAATGTCTCGTGAACGGGCGTGCTCGTGGTCGTTGAACCGAAGTTCTTCCTTGATCTTTTCATATATATATACACACACACACATATATATATATATATATATACACACACACACACACACACACACACACACACACACACACACACACACACACACACACACACACACACACACACACACACACACACACACACACACACACACACACACACACACATACACACACATACATACACATATACGTATACATATGAATATATATACGTATATATACGCACGCACGTATTGTCTTTCCGTTGTACAATCGCGCAATCGAATTACTGATTGGAATCGAGCTACGAGGATCTCAAGCTGAACAAAAGCTTATGTCGGCTCATATCACCAGCATCCAAAGCTATATTCGACGTTGAGGCGGGACATACATTGGGACAGGAAAAAAATAAGCAGGATTGAGGGATTTTTTAAACTAAGAAATAATTATTCTACATTTATCAAACTTTAGGTATACTTTAATAGTATATTTAAGTATGCGAAACAATTTTTCAAATTTAATTCATCATGAAAATGGCGTAGCTGTGGCAGTGTTACAGCAAAGTCGGCGGGGGATTTGCGAATCGACGTGCAGTCTAGCTTCCTATCCTAGCAGACTTTGATTTGCAAAAAAGTTCAAACATTTTTTCAGTTAGAACATGTATAGTTTCTATGTGCCGGTAATAAAAATGAAGAAAATGCAAATTTGACAAAATGGCACGCATTTACAAGAAAAAAATCAACATTTCACGCAACATTTCTGTAAAATGTGGATTAAAAAAGTAGTTTTTTTTCCAATTTTTCAAAAACAATTCTCGTCAAGTAGACGGTACCAATATTATCAATATTTCTACCAAGTTTCAACTCAATCGGCTTAATAGTTTTGGAGTAATCCTGCACGCCAATTTCGATAATGCAGTTTTGAGAAAAACGCGTTTGAAGTTCACGCCCGGTCCGAACCCGAGCCGTGAGGCACAGCGTTGACGGGCTGTAACGTTTGAAGTTTTTCGAATTT
>OY723390.1:30334927-30364192 GCA_963210295.1 Ophion ellenae | reverse complement strand
ACAAAGAATAAATGTTATTAATGACGAAGAACCAACTAACGTTGCGTTCCAATGATGTTCAAGATCGAAGAAAAGTCGGGAAATTAAAAAAAAAAAAAAACATTTTCGTCGCATTCCAACGATGCAAGCCTCAACGTCATCCATCACTAAAGACGCGGAATGAAAAATAGTGGTCGAGCATTAAACATTAAGGGGTCGGCATAAACTTGAAGTTTCGAAAGTACGATTTTTTGCATGCTTTCATAGCACATGGTTTTGACTTCAATTTGCAAAAGCCAAAGTTTTTGGGTTTTTGGTAAAGCTTAAGAAGCTCAAAATGATGGTAATTTAAGGGTTTCAAGTAATTCAAAGAAAATGATTTTTTTTGCAATTCCAAGTAAATTAAAGTTTTTGGTAATTTTGTTAGTTTGGTAATCGTACGAAAAATTGACCGAGTTATGACGATTTTTGTAAAGGGTCAGATCGCCCACTGCGCTCCGGCGAACCGACCCGCTGCATTTGACCCTTTTTTTCTCTTGCGTTTTATGTTTTATGAAATGTGGTTGAAGTTTGCAATGTTGGCATGCAACGAAAATTAATATTTTAAAATTCCTTCAATTTCTTTTGGCATATTAGGCCTCCAAAAATCCTTCAACTATTTTTTAAGGGGTTACCCCTACTTGCGATTTTGAAAAAATCGATTTTTTTTATTGCATTTTTTTCAAGTATAAGTATCTGAGAATATGTCCTGAAAATTTCAAGTCGATCCGAACAAAATTGACTGAGATATGTGCGTTGAAAGAGAAGAATCCGCGTTGAAAGAGCATTGAAAGAGAAACTTTAAACGCGTTTTTCTCAAAATGGCATTTCTGAAGTCGGTGACCAAGATTACTCGAACACTAATGAACCGATCTTCTCGAAATTTTGCAGGCTTATTTAATACATAAAAATGTAGTCTTTAATCGTTCATTTTTTTTTTCGAAAAAAATGGCCATTTTCTAGCCAAAAACGGCCTTTTTTTCGTTAAAATCGAACCATTAACTTTGACTGTCCGCCATTTTGTGAAAAATGAATATTTTTTAAAATCCTTCGATTAAAGACTAGTTTATACTTATATTTGACTAAATCCATCCGCATTTTTTTTCAGATGATCCACTTCGCCGCAATGTTGGTCACCGCAAACCGTGTATATAAAAACATTACTTCATTGACGGCCATTTGCCACTAAACAATGTAATATTTTTCAATAAAAAAATTACTGAAAGTTCTTCAAGATGTGTTCTTTAAAGTGGTATATTGATCGATTAGTTTTGCAGTCGAAAAGTTTTGTAGTTTTCTTTAAAAAAAATTCATGAAAAAGGCCTTTTTTTGCGCTGCAAGTGGGGGTAACGCCTTAAGCTATTTATGTGCCGATCTACAATATAAATCTGCAAAAAAAAGATTTTCAATAGTAACCAATACATGAAAAATCGAATATTTTTAAAAAACTTTCGTTGCGCTCCAACAATGCAAACTTCAACAGCATTTCATAAAACGGTATAAGTCATATCTCGAACCCCATTCTTCCAATTTACTCCAAATTCGGACAGAGCATAGTTCATAACATTTTCTATCGTATGACCGGGTGATTTTTATATGCTTATCCATTTAACGATAACGAATGATTAAAGTTGCTTTTTTTGGTAAAAAAATCAAACTTTTTTTTCTACCGTGTGACATTCTCTTAATTTTCAAAGTTTGAAAATCCTATTCGATCATACGAAAGTTGTATTATGATACTAAAAGTACAATTTATTATTTTTCATTGCAGATCGTCCTAGTTGCCTCCTACACCGATAGGTCACGCGCCAATGGCGGCACTTTATTCAAACAATTATAACTTCATTGTTCATCAGTATTCTTCACCACAAAAAAAACTCAAATTTGTCAAGACTATCGATTAATTGTATGTGTAAAATCCCGACCTCGTCATCCCAATAATCTGATCAGAAAAAAAACTTGAAAACCGGCCTGTTTTTTGGGGTCCCAAGCCTCCCCGCTGAGTATACGCCGAGCCTGTTTCGGCTGATGTCGCCCTGGCAAGATATTTTATTTTTCAGCTATCTTGTGTACTTTGACTCTTATTTCTGTATTTTATTTTCGCAACTTGTGCGAGAATCCTCGCGCCCGACCCGCTCCCATTTCTCTTTTCGCCGTGTTCGATCTGTCGCTCGTTTCTCTCCTTTTCCACCCTGCTGCTCCGCTTCTTTTTCTTCTTCTTTGCTTGGGACGATTTATGCGACGCGGGAGAGCGACCGACGCGTGGGGTTGATCTTATTCTCAGTCTCTTACTCACGTCACGCCGCAGTGCCGTGAGTTGAGAAATATTTCGTTTTCAAATTCGGCAACATATACAGGGTGTCCTGTTATGAATGAATAATCCTGCAACTGTCGATAGGTCAGGTAGTGTCCTACTGTATGCTGGAACTTCGGTTCGGTAAAAGTCCCACGGTTTTCGAGATAAAAATCATCTGCTTTTGGTTCTTTGCATGCCATTTCTACAAATGATAACTTTTTTTACCCGATTTTTTTTAAATCCTCTTGGTTGTTTGTTTTGTATAGAAAAGTCTTCTTTTTAACCTTAAATGTCAAGGAAACTTTATGAAAAAAGATCTTATGCAGAATTTTCATACAAACCAATTCGAAGATATGACTTTGATAGCCTGCGGTGTAAAAGAAAATGTACGATGCATATCGTGCCAATTACTTTGAAAAGTTGCTTAGTTATTGTCGATACATATCATTTGTAGAAGTGGCACGCGAAAAACCAAAAGCGGACGATTTTTTTTGAAAACATAACATCAAGCTCTAAAACTTGAAAACCGCGGGACTTTTACTAAACTGAATTTCCAACATTTAAGTCGAGCTGTATTTTTTTTCTTTAAAAAAGATAATCGGATGGTGAGAAAAAGGAAAAAAAATAGAGCTCAAATTTGGGCTACCCTTATATATATATATATATATATATATATATATATATATATATATATATATATATTTTCTCAAATAGAGCTCAAATTTGGGCCACCCTTATATATATATATATATATATATATATATAAGGGTAAGGTGTGCAAATACTTTTTTTTACCCGTTAGGGAAAAAATAGAGCTCAAGTTTGGGCTACCCTTATATATATATATATATATATATATATATATAAGGGTAGCCCAAACTTGAGCTCTATTTTTTCCCTAACGGGTAAAAAAAAGTATTTGCACACCTTACACGAAACTGTTGTTAATTTGCCTTACCTTTTGGTTGTTTTTCCAAGATTTTTGTAAACAGACACCATGTATATTCAGGATAAGTTATTGAACACAGAAACTGCATGAAGAATTTTATTTTTTTCGAAGGATAATTTGAAAAAGACAACGTCTACAAAAACTTTTTTCACCCACTGTATATACAGGATGTTTGGAATTGGGGGAGGGGGTCATTTGCTAATTTTTTTCACCCTTAGAGCCTATGTCCTAAGTGTCACGGTAATTGAGATATGATTTTCTTTTTTCAAATACCCGAAATTTCGCCTTTAAATCGTCATAACTTTTTTATTTGTGGGTGTAATAGCACGAAATAACTTTTGTAGTATTCTGCAATGTATGTTTATCATAAATAAATCATTATTTGATACAATTGGTTACAGGAAAGTTACTTTTGAGCTTCCATTTTTTTAAATGCGTAAATGTATAAAAAATTTCGACTCCTAAATTCATTATAAAAAAAAAAAACTTATTCTCTTTATTTTGACCACATAATGAATTATTTCCATGACATGTAGCATACCGTTGGAAAGGGTGTAAACTAGAGAAATTTTTAAAACAAAGCTAAGTTCAAAATAGCTTTGAGTTTTTGTTTTAATGAATTTTGAAGTTGACATTTTTCATACATTTACGCATTTTTAAGACTTCGGAAGGTTATTCCTTTCTTCGAGACCTTTCTTGAAACCAGCTGTATCAAATAATGATTTATTTATAATAAACATACATTGTAGAATACAACAAAAGTTATTTCGTGCTATTACAACCACAAACAAAAAAGTTATAACGATGTAAAGGCGCAATTTTGAGTAATTAAAAAAAACGAAAATAAAAATCATATCTTCATTACCCTGACACTCAGGGCATAGGGTCTAAGGGTGGAAAAAACAGCATTGACCCCCCCTCCCCCCAACCCCCAAAAAGGTGTCGGTCCACGCGCCAAGAACCCTGTATACAGCCGTGCGCGTTAGTTTCTTCGGCTTTAAATGGGCGCAATAAAAAGAAACATTTTTACAGCGTATATAGTGTAAGCTAATCCATACGAGAACTCACGCCGCGTTCTAACGCGCACGCGAATCAGTTACGACTCGAAGAGGTCCCTGGGTTTTATTTTTTATTTTTTCAGCCCAAGGACTCGTCCCACTTTTCCTCATCCTCTTCTATTTGCCAGCCGACGAATTTAGTGTCCCTCTAAAGCGATATTTGTACGCCCCAATAGTCGTGAAAAAAATATATATACGTGCTGTCCCAGCGCTTGGGGCCCTCGTCGCGGGAAACTACCAAATTTACGGAGAAAAATATTATTACGTGTGCGTCCGTCGATCTTAATTTCCGACAAAGGAGTTCCCAGGGCTGTGCTTCATCGTCGGGGAAAATAGCAGTGAAAAACAATGTTTGTCGGTAAACTGTCAAAGTTCTCGTTTACGGCTGTCGAACAAATGGTGTAAAACGATAAAACTTTTATACGAGCGAGGAGGATGCGCGAAGAAACGTTTCGCGCTCCGGATCCAGCGTTTGTACAAATGAACGCCAAAGTAACGAACGCATTGCCGAGCAAGTAGATTTTTTTTCACGCGTTTCACAAATTTCTGGAAAAAGGCTTTCGTCGATCGATAACAACCGGAACATTTTCGAGTGCGAATCAACGCCGCGCTCGATAAAAATATCAGCGACGCATTACCATATATATATATATAGATAAAGTTTTTTTAAGGTACAGTGAGAAGAAATTCGGCGGCAAAATCGACGAATTTTCCAAGTCTTGTAGTGTCTTTAAAAACATTTTGAACGATGTTGAAATTTGCATCGTTGGGACGCAACCAAAGTGGTTTTTTAATTTTTTCATTTCCTTATTTTCATCGCCATCTAGAACCTTTTCTCGCATACTTAGACTGAACATCTCTAATAAGGATCCTGAAAAACTTTTAATTGATTGTGAAGGACTAAATGTGCCATCAAAAAATTAGCTACGAAACTTTGGTTGCGTGCCAACGATGCAAACTTCAATATAATTTTATTGAGCGTATTGTCTAATTTCAATAAATATACATGACGTTTGAATTCGGTGATGTTGACGTTCGTATCGTCGGAATGCAACGAAAGATTCATTTTCTTTAATCGCTCACTTCTTTCGCTGACTTAGGATACGAAAATCAAGAATGATTTTTCTTATCTTAATTTTTGTTTCACTGATTGCGATCGTAGAACAAAAAATTGAAATTTGATGAAAAAAGAGAAATAAATTTAAAAAAAAACAACTTCCGTTGCACTCCAACGATGCAAGTTATGTAATTCGCTGGTTTTTCGAAACGACTTCTTTTTTTTTAACTACAATACCGTTCAGTAACATTATTTCGTTATATGTATATATATTATACTGGCGGCCAAAAGTTTTAATACACCAGTCGAAATTTCTTGCCGCACTAAAAGTTGGATAGGGGACTCAAAAATAAAGACAATCAAATTTCCCAAGCGACGTTTGAAAGAGGACAAATTTACCTTCATTTTGCCTTTTTAGACATTTTCTGACAATTTTTTTTGGGCCCGGTACGCCTTTTTGAAAATGGCTATTTTTCCGTTTTTTTTCCACGTCTAAAACTGCCCGCATAACTTCTGGCGAATTTCTCCGCTCGTTTTTTCCATGACAAACTTAAAGAATGTATCAAAACCAATATTTCCGTTTTTTAGAAAGTTTGGTACGATTTTTTTTTTCGTACCCAGTATTGCATTTTCAGCTAAAAAATACATGTTTTAGAAAAATGGGCGTAGTCCAATAACTATGGGGTTTTCGAGAAAATGTCCGGAGGGTAAAAAGTTGCATAGGTTCACACTGGAGTAGCCAGAATTTTATCAGAATTTTCGTTGCAATATTTCTTTTTACAATTTTTGAACGGGACTCTGATGAGTGAAGGGGCTCCATTTGGGAATTATGGGGTCTAGGACAATCTATCAAGAACGACAATTTGTTTACTTTTTCACATTAAATTAACTACATTTATTTCATAATTTTTTTAACTATTATTTTAACAATTAAAAAAAAAAATTCTTTCAACAATTTTTTCGTAATTTTTTGGCGTAAAATGTGTTCTGCGACCCTTTCACGGGATCGTGACCAGTATCCCGGTATATGTGCACGTCGGTACATACAATAAACGTTTCGAGTTTGTCTTTTGTGGGGTTGCAACTAACGTTTGGTTTACTCTAATTTGAAAAGCTTCTCGAATGGCCCGGCTTGCCAAGAAAAACAGACGTGCACCAAGCCAGAAGGAGAAGGGGGGGGGGTCAAAGAAAGACGAAAAAGAGCGGCAGAGAAATACGGAGCGAGACAGAGGAGGCAGTTTAAAGAGCCTGAAAAGATCGTCCGAAAGACACGATGGATGCTGCGGGTGAGGATGGCTCCAAATTGGAATGTTATTTTCAACAGTGACGACGCGTCACGGTGTCAACGAGCCCACGAACATATTCGTATTAAAATATACAAAGAGTGAGCGAGAAAAAAAGAAGCTAAGCCACAGGGAGAGAGAGAGAGCACGAGAGAGAGAGAGAGGCAGGAGAAAGAGCAAAAAGAGATGGAAGGAAAAGTCTCAAGTCTATTTTCGTTGTTTCGTGTGGATTTCTCGCTCGTAACCTCCAACGGCGAGAATCTCAGTTTCTCGATTCCCTATATACAGATGAACTGTAAGTTTATATAAATAAGCTCCTATACCGAGTCAGAAATAAACGTCGAAGGATTCAGGCAACATGTACCGAGGAACACGAGAAGGTTCCGCGTTGGCCAAGCAACGACGTAGAAGAATTTTATTTTTTTATTTTTTTATTATTAATCCCTTGGTCCCCGGGACGTCACCACGCAGAGCTAATTGTGAGAAGGCAAGCGATGAAAAAAAAAAAACCGAGAAAGGCACGAGGGGGAAGGAGAAAAATGACGAGGGCAATCAACGATGCCCGGATAGCGAAAAGCCTGCCTGATCGAATTTGCTCGTTTTTCCCGTGAACAAAGTACGAAGTCACGCGAGATAATTAACCGGTAAATGCCGGCGAGAGTGAAAAAAGGAGAACGAGAGAGAGAGAGAGAGAGAGAGAGAGAGAGAGAGAGAGAGAGAAAGAGAAAGAGGGTGAGAAATAATTTAGTCTTCGTCTTCATTATTGTCACGAAAGTCGAGAACACCCTGAGAGCTAGTCACGAATGATTTCGTACCTACTGCTAACTTAAGGGGTCTTCACACTTTAGACGCTACAAAAAGGCTATTTTCATGATATTTTTATCGGTTTATATTATTAATATTGATATAAAAGTTGTTACACTTAATACATACACTTTCGAAATACATAAAAAAATCTTTTCTATGTATTTACGCAATCCAAACCAACTTTAAACGCGTTTTTCTCGAAACAACCTTTTTTTGACGGCTTGTCGATAAAATCTTCGAAACTACTGAACCGATCCTTGTGAAATTTTAACCACATATTCTTTACAACTATAGCTATTGCGCATATCAAGGATTTTCTTAATTTAGACATTTACCTTTTTTTGCCAAAAAGTCTGAAAAAAAAACACGGTTATTTCGAAAAATGTCCGCCATTTTGTTATTTTTGCGTATATCAAAAATCGTATGATATGCGCTATGGCCATTAACATAATGGAATAACTGAATCTAAAAACGTTTCATTTTTATCTTTCGGATGATCCATCTTCGAGATTTCATCAACAGCGCAGATCGACAATTTTTTTAGGACATTTTTTAACTACCATTTTCGTCTATAAATAGTGACTTGAATAAATAAATTTTTGTTTTAAAATCAATTTCGAAAGTGTATTCATTAAGTGCAACACTTTTTATATCAATATCTATAATATAAACCTATCAAAAAAATGCATGAAAATAGCCTTTTTAGCATCTCAAGTGAGAAGACCCCCTAATTGGATTATTCGAAGTGAGGATTCAGGAGAAATTCGGAGTTTGCATCGTTGGAATGCAACGAAAATTCAAAAAACCTTATTTCCTTCTTTTCTTCACCATCCAAAATCTTATCCGGCAAATTTGGAGTTCACATTTCGTATAGGGATCGTAAAAAACATTCGAGTATTTCCCATAGCCCAAATTTGCAACAAAAAAAGATTCGGCTGCTGAATTGTCGTTGCGTTCCAACGATGCAAACTTCAATATTGAAATTTGCATCATTGGAATTCAACGGAAAATGATCTTTTTGTCAATTTCCCAAATTTCCTTTGGCAAACATGGGCTACGAAAATCACGCAAATTTTTTTTTTTTGATCCTCAATCAGCGATCTACAATAAATTTGCAAAGTACGATTTTGGATAATAATAAGAATGAGAAATTGAGAAGAATTTCGAGAAGAAAGTCGAAGTTTGCATCGTTGGAATGCAACCAAAATTTAAAAAACGTCGTTAGCCATCTACAACAAATTTGCTAAGTGTGATTTTGGATAATAATGAAAATAAAAAATTGAAAAGAATTTTCGTTGCATCCCAACGATGCAAACCCCATCGAGTGTCACCGCGATCCTAAATTCATTGCCTGGTCCAAATTTTCAGGGACCTTTTTCATCTCTCCCTCTCTCTCTCTCTCTCTCTCTCTCTCTCTCTCTCTCTCTCTCTCTCTCTCTCTCTCTCTCTCTCTCTCTCTCTCTCTCTCTACGCATACACACACCCAAACGAGTGGATATTGCGTGAGTTGCTCGACGAAATCTCGGACGTTCATTTGCGCAGTTGGGAAATACGGGAAATCTATATAGAGAAACCGGAAGTGCTCGTCGGTGCGCTCGTACGTGAATGCGAGTGGGTCGAGTTGGAGCCCGAGAGCAAAAGGTAAAGAGAGAGAGAGAGAAATAGAGAACGAGAGAGAAGAGCAGACAGGACAGAGAGGACAAGCACGAACGTTGAATAAGCGCTCGGATATTTTAATTAAAACGCCCGGTCGTCCGCAGCCGCGTAATTAATTGTCAAGAGCAAACGCCACGTATAATACGAGCTCGAACGATTTTCCCGACGAACCGGAGCAGTCTAGTTGGGAAGGAAAAAATAATTTTAACCTGAAAAAAGGGAGGCAAAATCCGCGAGAGTCCGAATCGTAAGAAGAAGGGGGAAGGAAAAAAACAGAGGCGAGTAGATGAGAGCAAACTTTGTTGAAGCAGAAGAGGCTTACTCTCCCTTGTTTTATATATATATATATATATATATATATATATATATATATATATATATATATATGCAAGAAAAGAAGAAAAAATTAAAATTGGAAGATTCGTCTTGAGCCGGGAATTTGCATTAACGAGTAAATGCAACGAGGCGGCTAGAGCGCAAGAGCTTAACATCGAGTGCACGGCCTTATTACTGAATTCATACTTAATGCGAAAAGACTCATTATGGGTACTTTATACAATGAAAATTGTAATGGACGACGGGAAACGTGCAATCACGAAGTGACTTACGAAAACGTCAATGTATTTTGGAATTTTGTCATTATATATTCTTAAGTAATAATTAATATTCTAGTTATCGGATAATTGAATAATTAAATCGTTAATCGTAGCAACGTGAGAATATGAGAGTACGCGTATGCAATTCTTTTTATCGTTCGTGTGTTTATGTATGTATGTATGTATGTATGTATATACATATACATATACATATATACATACATACATATACATATACATATATACATACATACATATACATATACATATATACATACATACATATACATATACATATATACATACATACATATACATATACATATATACATACATACATATACATATACATATATACATACATACATATACATATACATATATACATACATACATATACATATACATATATACATACATACATATACATATACATATATACATACATACATATACATATACATATATACATACATATACATATACATATATACATACATACATATACATATACATATATACATACATACATATACATATACATATATATATATATATATACACACGCGCACACACACACACACACACACACACACACACACACACACATATATATATATATATATGTGTGTGTGTGTGTGTGTATATATATGTAGCTCAGCCCAGACAACTATTTCCCTCACCAGTTTTGATGATAGATTTCCGTAGTAGAAATCTTCACTCCTGGTGTCAAAAAACACGATTTTTTCAAATGTTTTCACTCGGCTCGCTTTTCCATTGGTAAAAATATTAGATACGTTTAAGACCTGTTCTGTGCATTTTTTTTCCAAACCTTAACTAGTGCTTCCCATATTTAATAACCTATATTGGTGAAATTTCGATTTTGGCGATGATTATTCGACAGTTTGGAACTCAGAAGATTACTTTTTCGGTCCTGCAAGTCAAAAAAAGCTTAAAAAATACGATTTTAGATTAAGTTAAATTCAGGTGTTATGTGTTCGATTTAGAATCCTTCTTGAATGATCCCAAATCCTTATCTTTCTATGTTATCTATCCTCTGTTATATATGATCCCCCCCCCCCTCTCCATTTAATTTCCATAGTACTAGCAATTTGAATTTACCTGAAAAGAAAAGGCTTCGATCGATTTTCTGACCTCATCCCAATCCTTCCATCATCACAAATGTGACATACATTTTTGTTATCTTGCATAAACACATTTCTTCGTGATTCTTTAAGTTTCCCTTTTTACGTGCAAGACCGAAAAAGTACTCTTCCGACTTCCAACCTGTCGAATATTCATGTCGAAAATAGAAATTTCAGAAAAGAAAATAGGAAATATCAGAAGCACAAGTTCAGCGTCGGTGAAAAATGCACAAAGCAGGTCTACAACGTATCGACATTTTTTCAGAATTTCAGAAACGGCGCGAGTGGACTTTTCGATTTTTAGAGCCGCGGAAGAACAAAGCTGCCGTCATATGGAAGCAGGCGTCATCTAAAAAACAAAAATCGAAAACTACGGGAAATTTGTACTGATTCGAACGGTACCAAAAACGCATTTTTGATTTTTTTTTGTAGATGCCACCTTCTTCCCTATGACGACAGAAGGGGTGGAGGGAAAAATTTGGTGCTTTTTTGACGCCAGGAGTGAGGTTTTTCACCATGAAAATCTTCAATCAACGATAGTGAGGCAATGAGGTTGAAGTTTGCATCAATGGAATGCAACGAAAGATGAGTTTGCTCCAATTTCGCAAGTTTTTTTTCGCTAACTGAGAGTACGAAAATCAATCAAATGATTTTTTCTATCTTTGGCAGCGAGATCTGCGACCTCGAAGGATGAAAAAAAAATTGGATTACAATAAAAATGAAGGAAAAACTTTCGTTGCTTTACAACGATGCAAACTTCAACGCCGTGTGAGGGAAATGGTTGTTCAAGTTGAGCTGGAATACCCCGTGTGTGTGCGTATAAATATGTGTGTGTGTGTGTGTGTGTGTGTGTATGCATGAATATACACACGCATACTTACTCACACATTCATTCGTCGATACGATAAATTATTCCCTGCGGCTTGTCACGTCGACGGTCTCGCGTGACTCGCGATCTTGCATGCGCATATATATATATATATATATATATATATATATATATATATATATATATATATATATATATATATATATATATATATATATATATATATATATATATATATATATATATATATATATATATATATATATATATATATATATATACAGGGTGTCCCTCTTATCTCTGCGACTCGAAATAACTCGGTAATTATCGACGTCACAAAAAAATGTTCCAGACAAAAGTTGTACGGTGTGAAGGGGGCCATCAAATTCGACCAATTTTTTTCATTTCGGCGGAGGCGCTAACGTACAGTGAAGGTCACCTCCACTTTTTTAAATGGAATGGTACATTTTTTTCAACTATCTTGTGAAGTACCTCAAGCGCCATAAAAAACATTGAGGGGTCAAAGTCGTTCAAGGTCATTTCGAACACCTATTATAATGAAATACAAATCTAAATATCTCGGATCACTGCCAAATATTTGGTAGTGATCCGAGATATTTAGATTTGTATAATCGATACTGACCTTGAATGACCTTGAACGACTTTGACCCCTAATGTTTTTATGGGGCTTGAGGTGCTTCACAAGATGGTTGAAAAAAAATGTACCATTAAATTTAAAAAAAGTGACCGTTACCTTCACTGCGCGTCAGCGCCTCCACCGAAGTGAAAAAAAATGGTCGCATTTAATGGCCCCCTTCACACCGTAAAACTTTTGTCTGGAACATTTTTTTGTAACGGCGATAATTACCGAGTTATTTCGGGTGGCAGAGATAAGAGGAACACCCTGTATATACGCATACAGGGTGTCCCAGAACTGAATGCCTTCCCTGAAATGGGGGGTTGGGGGTGAAATTCTGAGTCGATTGATGTAAGCATGTGTGGGGTCTCGGATAAACCCCTGAATTATTATTAACTTTTAAAGTCGGGCGCACCTGATTGGCCCGCCTTTAAAAATCAATAATAATTCAGGGTTTGATCTGAGACCCACGAATGCTTATATCAATCGACTCAGAATTTCACCCCCGACCCCTCATTTCAGGGAACGCATTCAGCTCTGGGACACCCTGTATATGGATACACGTGTACGCAATATATGGCAATCGATACGTAATCTTCGTGGGTTTCGAGATAAAAAGAGACGTGTCATTAAAATTGTAAAACTCGTTTCTTATCTGATACATTGTGCGAGCATATCGCGTCAAACGTAATTACGAGCCTCTGAATGAGGATACCGCGTGATTAATATTCATCGAACGCAAATAAATATCGACCTTCTCAATAGGGCAGCGCACATTGGTCGTTCCGCGAATTTCAATAAAGATATTCGTTTGCAACATCAACGATGGTCGAATCGAAACATTTCGTATATCGAGTGTGTATGTTAGAATTACGAATTGAAAGGGCAAAGGCGGAAAACGTGAAGGAAGGAAACGTCGCGAATGAGAACGACGATAAAAGAACGGCGATTTTCCGGAATGCAGAGGAACGCACGTCGGTTGGTCGATTGTCGGGTAGAAAGTAAAAAGCTTTAAACCTATGTGAAGTTGGCACCTGACTTTACAAAATGTAATTTTTTTTTTGTAAGGTTCCTACCCCCATCCCTCCTCCACCCCCCCCCCCCTCCCCCACGATCGAGCTGAAATTTTGCACACACTTTCCTTTTAATATTATAAGACAACCGCTAAAGGGATTTTTGGCCACGCGAAACATTTTTTGGGTTTGTTAGCAAAAAAAAAACTTGAAAATTCAATATCTCGAAAACTATTGCGAGCCGCCAAAAATCCCTTCAGGGGTTGCCTTAAAATATTAAAAGGAACGTTTGTGCAAAATTCAAGCTCGATCGGAAAGTGGGTGCTGAGGTCGAAACCTTACCAAAAAAAAAACTTAAAAATTCAATATCTCGAAAACTATCGCGAGTCGCCAAAAATCCCTTTAGGGCTTGTCTCAAAAAAATTGAAAGAAAGATTTGCGCAAAATTTCAGCTCTATCGAAGGGGGGTTCGGAACCTTATCCTTTTTTTCTTACATTCGCTTGTACTCGGTTTGTACTCGATTCTACCACCGTTAATTCCGTTCGTACCCTAAGAGCGATAAAAGTACGAGGGTATGGAAAAACGGGCCCCATTGATAGCTAAATCATTTCAATCAACGCGATTACAAAGAGAATCGTACCCACTCGTTTCTACCACTAAAAGTTTTTTATTTCCGATTTTTTTTTTCTACAATTTTCACATCTATTCGACGTCCGTCGTAAAAATTATACGTAATATTCTCCACGATTATTCGTATGACTAAACTATATTCCGCGTCCGAAATCAGGCTACTCCCAACAATTTCACACTCTCGTGTTCCCTAATTTTTTAATATTCATTTTTGCCCGCATAATTCTTTCACCAAATTTATTTCTTCTTTTTCCCCGTCAAAACAGCACCCGTATGAATTAACCGGAAGTCCAAAAAAAAGTAATCCCCCCCCCCGCCCCTTCCTCGCCCCAAATTCGCCTTTTTTCCTCTCGTTCTCGCGCGCATTTTTCTATTCTCTCACCTGAGCGTGGCGTGTACGATGACGACTTATGCAAAATAAAAAATATGAAGGAAAAATATAAAGGCGCGCGGGAGCTATATATATATATATATATATGTGTGTGTGTGTGTGTGTGCGTGTGTGCGTGGGTGTGCAGCTCATAGGAGTGCACGTATCGCATGCGATCGCGGGGTCTCGCGCAAAGCGTTAATTTACAGTTGTAAGAGCGCCAGGGAGCCATTGTTATTAATCGAGGAAAAGCGGTCGTCGAGCCGCGAGCTCACCTCGTAAAAGTAATTACCACGTTATCGTCGAGCCGAGCCCCGGGCGCCCGCGTTCCCGGCTCGTATTAGCGCTCTCTGTGGTGCTCCGAGGGGGCTTTGCTTCGCGGCTCTCTCCCTCGAAAGGGGTTGACCGGAAACGTGTATATATATATATATATATATATATATATATATATATATATATATATATATATATATATATATATATATATATATATAGTCATCTTTTTTCTCACTCTCGATATCCCTCTTTGCATACCCTCTTTCTCACATACGTATATGAGAAAGCGAGGAAGAGAAGTCCCAAGTACGAGGGAGAGTGCGAGAGAGAGATAGAGCAGGCGCGAACCCACTTAGCACTCCGAAATGTGAGGCATTTTACATATCAGAGTACACGACTCGCACATACGACCGTACACGACATACTTCGGGTGCACACATTTGTATGACGCGTTTTCGTGAGTATGTTTGTTCGCGCGGTGCAAGCGAGCGGGGCCGACGGTATAACGGGCCGGAGTGGGGGGGGGGGGGGGGGGTGTTAAAGCGTCGAATAATAATCTGAGCTCGCGTTGTACAGGTGCGAACTCATGATTTATTATATCCCGAGCGTAATGATAATAAATCTTGCCGATTGCAAAAAGACCAAGAACAAAAAAAAAGCCAATGGCGAAAGTAAACAATTTCTTGTGAATTTTTTGTTTAGATGCTTCGAGGGGGCTGAGTCATGTGTTTGATATTGATATATGTTTTTCTTCTTCCTCCTTGTCGAACATGCTCGAGGTTTACGATACTTCGTTATCAATATTGTCATTAATTATTGAAAATCCGTAATATCGGCTGAAATTCCGTGCGCGAAAACTCTTGTGAAAGTTCGCAATTGTCCTTTTTTTCGCGTTCGCGATAATAATTGCGTTCGATAAATAAGATTGATAATTGTATTGTGTTGAATGAATGTCGAGGCTTACTAAGGGGTTGAGTGGGTTTCAACATTTTTTTTAATTCATTTTTTAATTATTTTATTATCTAATAGTAGAATATGGGTTGAATATTCTCCCAAATTGTTTAGTTAATCGGAGTAAAAGTCTAGGAGAGAGAGAGAGAGAGCCCGTGGGAATTGTACCAAATTGTACCAAAAATTGAACTATTTTGCATACAACTCTGCCAAAAATTCAAATTTCAATTTTGTTTCAAATTCCTTATTGAATCACGAACTATACTGATTTACTAACAGAAAAAAGTTGGTTTGTTAATTTCAGATGAAGCTGTCGTGCGTTATCCTGACCACCACGAGGACACTTTTTTTTCGTTGTCTTCGGGAACCAGGTCCCGCTGAATTTCCCAAATTTTTGGATGAATAAAAAAAAATATTGTTTAAATATTTCTCTCTTATGTGCTTATTATTTTGAATACAACAATTTGTATATTATTATTATTTTTTAATAGAGAAACTATGCTTTTTTGGCTTCGAAAGCCACGTAACCCCTTAAACTCAAATGACATTTTATTGCGTTAACGTGTGGAGAAATTTGTTCGGGAGTCCTTCAAGATATACTTGTTTGAAGCAATTCATTGTCTTGACATAAGATTCATACTTTCTCAAAAAATCGAATTAAATTCCAGTATCATAGGTCGTTCGATTCGTCTGAATATCAGCTTCAACGTTTCAGTAATAAACAAAAACATGTTCCCATTTGAACAAAACCTTGTCCACCTAGACAAAAATGAATTTTTCACCATTGTCCCAGCCCTTCGAAATCAAATTACCTCCTGACATTTTTTTCGTCACTCCAAAGTCAACGGAGATATTTGGGGTGGTCACGTTAAATGGTCCACCCTGTATATAATGACGTTGAAGTTTGCATCGTTGGAACGCAACGAAACTCAATTCTTCTTAATAGTTCGAATTTTTTTAGGCCGTAAAAATCACTCAAATGTTTTACGTATGCTTACTTGCAAGGAACATATCGAGTGACACACTTCGATTTTCTCGAAATTTGGATATGTTATAAAGCACCGAAAAGTAAGTGATACGTATTTTTTTTTATCAGCGGAAAAACGGTTTTAAGAGATGAAACCACCCCTCGAAAAAGCAAATATAGGGGTGGTTCACCCCTTAATTTTTTTTTGCAATGTCACTATAGTGGATTTTTCATTGCTTCGGATTAGAAGAATTTTCGTTTTTGTTTCATTAAAATCGGTGGACTCCTTGTGTGTGAAACTGCTATATTACCCCTAGAGATGCCTTGTTTCGAGGGGTGGTTTCACCCCTTAAAAACGTTTTTCCACCGATAAAAAAAAATAGGTATCGCTTACTTTTCGGTGCTTTATAATATATCCAAACTTCAACAAAATCGAAGGGTGTCACCGGAGGGATGTTCCTTGTTAGAGATTTACGACCTCAATTTGGAACAAAAAAGGAGGCTTCGGAAAAGCATAAAAACAAAGAAATGAAAAATTTACAAAAAAATCGCTGCATTCCCAGGGTGCAAACTTCAACGTCATTATATATATATATATATATATATATATATATATATATATATATATATATATAATATTCTGACAGACCAGACGCTCTAGAGAAACGTTCACGAAATATTTCATTCGCGTTACGCTGATTTGTATACACACGTTGGCGCGGACGTCTATTATTGGCTGTCGCATCGGTAAAATTAACCATATCGTTCAGGCCCTCTGAAACGCAAGTACAAAACGTAAATGCAGGTTATCAAGGCTCCCGTGAGAATTTTCGTCTCGCGTTTTCCGATGAAATAATGAAGCGCAATTACCGCGTAGGGTCTTTCGGTGAACCGCACGGTAATTGCATTTTCAGCGATAACCGAGTGTTTCGCGTTATACGCGAGCAAAAGGGTGAGTGGCTCGAGGAAGGGGGGGGGGGGGCAGGCGGCTGTTATGCAGCGAACGATGAAGCACGCAGAGGACGTGCCAGTGGTGCAGCGTCAGCGCCGTTCGTACCAAACAGGAAAGTGCACGATCCGAAATAAAAACCGATATAGAATTTTAAAGCACGCCCGCATACACACCCACACATTATCCTCCGGTCATAAAAGAAACATCGCATTTCATTTTTATTATTTTTTATTTTTATCTACGCGACCCAACGGATGCGCTATTGATCTTATCGGGATTCGAAAGAGACAAAGAATGAGAGCGGAAGAGAATTTACTAAAACGTAGAAAATGAAGAAAAAAAACAAAAAAAACATCCTCAGTGTCAAGATGTAAGAGAAAGATATGAAATGTTGAGGGTCGCATCGTTGGAATGCAATGAAAATTCATTTTGCTCGAATCACTCGAATTTTTCGGCCGATCTAGATCACGCAAATAGTCAGGATGATTTTTGTAAAACGCCTTAGTAGAGATCTTCCACTGGAATCTACAAAAAAAAGATTTTGAATAGATATGAAATTAAAGAAATGGAAAAAATGACGATGTTGAAATGCGACGATGTTTTTTCTTTATTTTTCATTTCTTCATTTTCATCATTGTCCAGAGCCTTTTTTGGCAAATTGAGGATGTAAATCTCTACCAACAATACGTAAAAATGTGTGCAATTGAAAGTTTGGGCAAAAAAAGGTTGTGCAATTGAAAGAAGTAAAAAAATTCGTTGCCTTACGACGATGCAAACTTCAGTGTCATAAAAAAGGAAAATAAATGTTGTGTTGCACTCTACCGATGCAAACATCAACATGGGAAACAAATTCGAGTTTCACCATTAGGTAGGTAATGGTCTCGAAGTTTGCATCGTCGTAACGCCACGATTCTTTCCTTTTCTCACCCAAGATATATTGTTGCGAATTTGGGTTGCAGAAATCAGAAAAAATCAAATGTTTTAGTCATTCTCATAGCCTAAAAATGGCAAAAAATGGGATAATAACGAATAAACAACTAAAAAAATTAATTTTCTTTGCTCTCGAATAATGCAAACTTCAAGATCATATTCGGTGAGCGCCCTTCCTTACGCTTTCCCCATATATGAAGTTCGCGTAAGCAGTTTGAAAAAATGGCAATTGCATTTCTAATATATATATATATATATATATATATATATATATATATATATATATATATATATATATATATATATATATACACACACACACAGGGTGTTAGGAAAGTCGATGCAAAGCCTTTTAAGTTATGAAAATCACGCAAACATGCTTTCGAATTCTTAGTTAGCGATCTGCAACAAATTCGCAACATATGATTTTGGATAGTGATACAAAAATTGGAAAGAATTTTCGTTGCATTCCAACGATGCAAACTTCACTCCCACTACTATTTAAATAACACCATTAAGGGAAGGGTAGAGGTTTCAGCGTGAAAAAAAAACACTTTTTTGCGAATTTTTTTCATCCATATGGATAGTGTAAATTTATTGAAACCTTTTGTACATTGTTAAGTGTCATTTCAAGAACATTCCGTGAAATTTGTACGCGAAAACACCCACAAACAAGCCGGTGACAAAGCTTTTCGAAGAACGCCTTTGGAAAAACACGATTTTCGGTGTTGACTGTATCTCAGCTAGAAATTATCTGAAATCAAGTACCATCAGAATTTAGTCAAAGTATCATCAAATCCTCCCCCCAACGGTCTATAATAATTTTTTTTCATTTCTAAATGGTTGGTGGTCATGTAAAGTGCAAAGTGCTATTTTTCACGAAAAATTCCGCCATTTTGGGGGTGGAGAACCCCCTCAATGTGAAAAAAAACTCAAACTAACCGTTGGCGGGAGGGATTTAATATGTGGAAAGTGTGTACCAAGTTTGAAATAAATCGGTCGTGTAGTTTTCAAATGGCAGTGAACACGGACTTTGAAAAAGTGGTTTCGAGAAAAAAACGCGGCACCGGCTTGTTTGTGGATATTTTCGCGTACAAATTTCACGGAATGTTCTTGAAATGACACTTAACAATGTACAAAAGGTTTCAATAAATTTACTCTATCCATATAGATGAAAAAAAATCGCAAAAAAGTGTTTTTTTTCACGCTGAAACCCCTACCCTCCCCTTAACGTAAGAGGTATTTTCATTCACCCCCTTCACATCGTACAACTTTTTTCTCGAACATTTTTTCGTGACGTCGATAATTTCCGATACAAAAGGTTTCAATAAATTTACTCTATCCATATAGATGAAAAAAAATCGCAAAAAAGTGTTTTTTTTTTCACGCTGAAACCCCTACCCTCCCCTTAACGTAAGAGGTATTTTCATTCACCCCCTTCTATTTGCCCCCTTCACACCGTACAACTTTTGTCTGGAACATTTTTTCGTGACGTCGATAATTTCCGAGTTCTTCCGGGTTCCAGTGATAAGAGGGACACCCTATATATTTATATATATATATATAATAAATTTGATTTAAAAAAATTTCAATCTGATTACGCGACCGAATTATCACTCTCGAGTAACGTGCCCGTGATGGAAAAAACCAAAATGTCCGTTCGTATTATTTTTCTTGCATTGCGACGAGGCAAAAAATAATAATAGGAATACGTCGCGCGTATATGCACATAGGCGTAATGTACAGAGATACGGTGGACGAATAAAAGTATCAATGTACAAATGAGGTGTGATGCAATTTAATGAATCCAACTATCGTTACCTCACCACGAATAGGTATATACTGTGACGAGCGAGCAATCAACGATTATTACAGCTTTCCTAATTACCAGTTATTCCGACCCCGTAAATACACACGTACGCACGCATAGGCACATGTGTGTGTGTGTGTGTGTGTACAGATATAAACATACGGCAACATCTGTATACAGGTATGCATCTACGAAAAGCGGTCTCGTCTCAAGGGAGCATCGATATAAAAGCCTCGTCGTAACGATGATCGGTACATACGCGGAATCATGAAATACCCAGCAATTATATTTAAATCACCGATCCTCCGTATAGCGTGCCGAACCCGCATATCCATACGTGTGTCCGAGTGTTTTCCGATAGACGTGTACGTTGCGCACACCGTGTATGGAGCGGCCGAAAATGCAATAGGTACAGTACTCCGTGCAGTGAGAACGGACCATCGTACCTATTATTTCTCGCTACCGCAGTATGCATGTGGAGTATAAGGGACCGGGGGGTGATGGTGGTGGTGGTGGTACAGACGATCTAAATTATCGGGTAGAAATCGAGCTGTAATTTGTACTCACAATGTACGCGTATATATAATTTGTGTACGGAAGGCATTTCGATGCGTGTTTGAACGGCCAATCATAAGTACAACCGGTGATTACGAAACTTCGACAACAAATAAATTCATTCGAAGAAATACATTGCGACTCGAGGATGTGTTCTCCTTTGAAAATATATTACGATTCGTCGGCCATGTATTATTTATTCGCCTATTGTAATTATTTATATATTAGCTGCGTTGCAATGGATGTTGAAGTTCGTTGGAATCCAACGAAAATTAGTATTTCTGAATTCGTGTCATCTTTTTTCGCAGATTTTGCATACGAAAGGCCTCCATCCAGTCCAAAAAAAAGATCTATAATAATAATAATATTGAAAGGAAAAACAAAAACAGAATTTTCGTTGCGTTCCAACGACGCAAACTTCAACACTATATGTTGCACGGTAAATTAAAAAAGCGAATTTTACTTTTGAAGAAATCAAATTTGTAGTTTCTTTCTTGTTTTGTTTTATCGTTGAAGGGAAAATCAATCTGGTACCCTATCGAACAAAGGGAAATTCTCAACTTCTTATTCTCCATTATCGGATATAAAATTCCATCACCGTCGTGCATACTTTTCGTAAACAAAAATCTTCAAGAGTCTTTTTTTGGAGTTTTTGGCAACGAATAAACTGACTTGAAGAGCCTCGCTGTCATCAGAATGTTAATTTTTTTCTCAAACATATAAAACTACATCACCATCGCGGAGAATTAAATAAATGAAAAGATCGCATAACGTCGACTCAGGCGCCGACGAAAATTCATTCGTGCATGGCAATTGGCTGAATATTTTGATGAGTGTATTTTCCAAACACGTTATAATTTCTGTTTGAAATAACCTATATAGATAAATGTTCTCACTGCCCCCCCCCTACCCGCATTCATAGTATTGAAGTTTGATTTTTTTTCCTTATTGCCCCATTTTTTATGACGTCGGAATGCAACGAAAATTATATTTTGTTTTCATATTACGAATTTCCTTTCGCAGATTTTTATGACGTTGGAATGCAACGCAAATGATTCTTTTTTTTTTCAATTTTAAAAATTCTCGTCGTCAGATTTGCGTTATGAAAATCAGGCGAACCATTGTTTGGATTCTTATTTAGCACTGTACGACAAATTCGCAACGTATAATTTTGCATAATAATGAAAATAAGAAATTAAAGAGATGTACCTGAGTAAACGGCGGCAAAAACAGGTAAACTTCGGGAATTTTTATCTCAAAAACTAATGTTTCGATTGGATCCGGCTTTTTTTTACTGGAAAATATGTACATTGAGGTATGTTTAGGAATTTTTTAAAAATAAATTCGTTGAACGGAAGCGATTCAAACGCGATTATCTCGAAACATAGTTTTCAAAGTCAGTGCCATGATGTATCTCGAAAACGGCTTGTCCGATTTTGTCCAAATTTGGATACAATATTCTTCGATAGTTTTTATCGTTCGCCACGTAGGATTTTTTTGAAATTTTCATTTTTGACGGAATTGCGACCGTTTTAATTTAACATTCGTTTTTCGTTCGCAATTTCCGATGATTTTGGATCGCATACACATTGCATACAAGAGCAATGGTTCAATCAAATGAAAAAACCCTACGTGGCGAACGAGAAAAACTATCGAAGAATATTGTATCCAAATTTGGACAAAATCGAACAAGCCGTTTTCGAGATAAATCTGGCACCGACTTTGAAAACTATGTTTCGAGATAATCGCGTTTGAATCGCTTCCAGCCAACGAATTTTTTTTTTTTAATTCCTAAACACACCTCAATGTACATATTTTCCAATAAAAAAAAAACCTGAATCCAATCGAAACATTAATTTTTGAGATAAAAATTCCCAAAGTTTACCTATTTTTCTCGCCGTTTACTCAGGTACCTCCCCTTAAAAAGACTTTTCGTTGCATTCCAACGATGCAAACTTCAACGGCATAATTTTTTCAACACATTTATTCTACAAAAATCACTGTAATATTTGCATAGATCCTCACTAGGGATTCATAAATAAAACCTGCAAAAAAAGAATTGAGAAAGTACCAACATTTTTTTTTTTTTAATGGCGAATTTTTCTTTCACTCCAACGATGCAAATTTCAGCACCATCCATATCAATATTTTTCATCCTGTCAAACCGTTTCGTTTGTCTTCAACTTTTGTATTGAATCAAAAATCGCAAGTGATCTCCGTAACACAGGCATAGATACTAGAGTGAAAAAAATGACTATATAGATGTCAATAAGAGACAAAATGATAAAAGGCACACGTGTAAACGTTTGTCTTTTTTTCTGCCACGTATCTACACGTTATCCGGTTGGTGGGCGACGTAATAACTCACCGTTTGTTCGAACTATTGTTGTCGACGTTTATACATGCCTGTTACCATTTTACGACACATTTTACCGACGACGAATAAATACACGTCATATTCCTGCAATTATTCTTGTCGACGTGTATCAATTGTTATTCCAATGTGTTTTCAATGCTGAAAACAATCATTTTTCCGAGGCTGATTGACGAAAGACACCTATATAAATATAAAAATACATATATGTATGTGTGTGTATAAATATATATATATATATATATATATATATATATATTTGTTTCGGTTTGAGTGCCAGTTTGTACACACATAGTTACATCGTCTCAGGCCGCAGCAATAATAAGCGCGAACGCATACAATCTATGCAACACTGTTGAATCACGATTTGTGCAATAAAGCTAATAGAATCGTAGAGTATGTGTACACGGTGAATTTTACACTAGGCAAATGTCAAAATTCTTATAGAGCTCAATATATATATACAAACACACACACACACGTGTATATGTGTGTGTGTAGGGGGCATTCCTCGCCATTTCACCTAGCCCGTTACCCCGACCATTTTTTATTTACCTGATTTTTTTTTTTGGTAAAATGATTTTGGTAATTTGACCCCATGAAAAAAATGATTTTTATTCAAAATCATCGTTTTTTTTTCGTTAAATTCCGCAGAAATAAAAAATAAACCGTTTCAGGCCGAACGAAGCCGAATTTGAAATCACAAAATTATTAATAGCTTTATTGGAAATTAAAATGATGAAAATCTTTATTAAAAAAATAATTAATTCGAAAAACAATAGAAGGCAAAATGAGCCCACCATGAGACGAGTCTTAAAGATGATAGAATGGATCACTCTATTTTAGAGAATTTTTTGAAAAAAAATAAAACAAGGCGATCATCGTTTTAAATGATAGTCTTCACTTTAGATGCAAAAAAAAAACGTTGACATTGATAATTGATCATTTTGTATTATTTTTTAAAGAAAGTATGCTTTAAAATGAAACAAAAATTATATAGTGACGTTTGTCGATATCTCAATTAGTTCAGGAGTTATCAGCGTTTAAACGTTTCGAAAACTTCCGACATCGGCATTTTTTGGAAAATTATAATTCCTAAAAGGAAAGAGATCAAAATTTGAAAATTGGTGTGGATATGCCTTACTGGGGGTACGATTTTACGAAAAAAAAATCAGAAAAACAAAAAATCATCGGGGTCACCCCATATATATATATATATATATATATATATATATATATATATACACATACATATACATATACATACATATATATATATATATATATATATATATATATATATATATATATATATATATAGGGTATTCCAGCACAACTCAGGCAACTATTTTCCTTACCGTCATCGTTGATTATAAATGTCCACAGTGGAAAACCATGATATTGAAGTTACCATCGTTGAAATACAACGAAACTTCACTATTTCCTATTCCTCTCGGTTTATCGCCGAGTTAGGGTACGAAAGTCACTCGAACGATTTTTCTTATCGTCATAAGAGATCCGCGATCTTAATTAATTAAAAAGAAAAAATAGATTTTGATAAATATGAAGAAATAAAAAGAATTGAAAAGAACTTTCGTTGCGTTACAACGATGCAAACATCAACGTCACGAAAAACCTCACTCCCGGTGTCGAAAAACCACCTGATCTGTTTCGATTTTTTCCCCCCACTCTTTGCCCTTTCGCGGCAGCCAAAAATCGAAAAGTCCACTCGCGTGGTTTTGTTAATTCTGAAAAAATTTGGGTACGTTGCAGACCCGTTTTGTGCATTTTTCACCAAAGCTCAACTTGCCCTTTCGATATTAACTCTTTGTTTTTCGTGAAATGTCGATTTTCGGGACGATTATTCGACAGCTTGGAAGCCAGAGAAGTGACGGGTGAAAATGGCAATACGTAAAAACCCGCAATGGTACACGTTGGAACAAAGGAAACAAAGAGATATAAAAAAAATACGATGCATAATTGCATTCTTATACGTATTGATAATTTGTGTGCGCTCACCTGTTTGTGCATTTCCACATTGAGGCCATACGACATCTCGTAATACTGCAACAAAATCAAACATTTCGTCATGTATATAACGTTGACTTGGAGAAAACGGTAATGTAATATGGGCGCGTATACGCAATGTGTTTGCAGAATATCTCCGTTCGACCGCCCCGCCCCCCCCCTGCCCCTCTACCTCCGCGCATACGCGCAACTCTACACGAGTCTTGTCTTTATTTCTCAATCAATTATAAGCGATAGCAGTGTATGCGCATCGGCGATATAATGCGCGAAACTAAGCGCGACTCCCGTAGTATCCACACGTGTGAGGTTCAATTAGCATCGGTGAACTCTTGTGTATTCAAGGAAATTCATATTACTATATTGCGTGGATATTAATAGTAGATAATTATAATAATTATTATTATAGGAAGGATTGCATGATCCGTGCTATCGAGAACGTGAAGGTGTGATTTAAATTACGCCTTTTTATTGAGCATGCCAACGCGTGTCATACAGATTGCAGGGGTGCCGCAGGAGGGGGGGGGGGGGGTAAATGAAGGGGGGAGATGCCTTGCGGTGAGGAAAAAATTTGCTGATTTTCATTTTTTTTTAAGGGGTCTTTTTAGACACTAAAAAAGGCTGTTTTCGTGAATTTTTTTGATACGTTTATATTATAGATATTGATATAAAAGTTGTTACACTTAATACATACAATTTAGAAAGACATTTGAAAGAATTATTTTATTCAAGTCACTATTTATAGACGAAAATGGTAGTTAAAAAAATGTCTTAAAAAATGGTAGGTCTGCGCTGATGATGAAATCTCGTAGATCATCCGAAACAAAAAATCAAACGGTTTTAGATTCACTATGTTAATCGCTATAGCGCATATCATACTATTTTTTATATATGCAAAAGCAACAAAATGACGGACATTTTTTGAAAAAAAAATCAAACGAAAAAACGTGTTTTTTCACCGTTTTTGGCACAAAAAATGTAAATATTAAAATTTAAAAAAATCCTTGGTATGTGCTATAGCTATAGTTGCAAAGAATGTGTGGTTACAATTCATAAGGATCGGTTCAGTAGTTTCGAAGATTTTATCAACAAGCCGTCGAAAAACGTTGTTTCGAGAAAAACGCTTTTAAAGTTTGTTTGGGTTACATAAATACAGACAATTCTTTTTTGAATGTTTTTTCGAAAGTGTATTTATTAAGTGCAAGAACTTTCATATCAATATCTATAATACAGACCCAATCAAAAAAATTCATGGAAACGTTTTCAGCGTCTAAATGTAAATGCGTCTAAAGTGAGACGACCCCTTGAAGGAAACATTCCTTCACAATTTTTGAAGAAACGTGACATCTCCATTCTCTCGACGAGATCTCGTATAAATCTCAAGAATCGAGCAACTTCAATTTTATACGCATAAATATGGTGTTAAAGCTTGCATCGTTCGAATGAAACGAAAGTTCTTTTCTTTTTTTCTTCTTTTTAAAAAATTATAATCCATTTTTTTTTTCTTCATTTAATGAGGTCGTGGATCTCAACTGAAAATGGTAAAAAATCATTCAAGTGATTGTCGTACCCCGAGAGGGCGAAAGAGAGGAAAGCAATTAAAGAAAAGTTATATTTCGTTGCATTCCAACGATGCAAACTTTATGTGTCTACACAATTATATATACATAATTGTGCATAATTTTCCTCATACATATTATGTACATAATTCACATTTTTACGCATCTAGGCCGTTGTATTGAACAAATATGGAAGATACGAAAATAAACAGATATGAAAAACGAAGAAAAAGAACGGAGAAAGGTTTTTTGCTAATGTATAATTATATATATATATATATATATATATATATATCTATATATATATATATATTATATATATATATATATATATATATATATATATAATATAGTTATGTCATATAAATGTATACATTCAAAAAAAAAGATTGAGAAGAGGTGGCTGCAGGATCCCGGATACTAAACATAGATAGAGCCCAGGATAGATTAATGTAACGGGCATGCATTTTAAACCGGTGTGTATCCAAGTCTATTCGAGTAGCGCGTTTCGTGTGCATACGAGAGGGTTCTATGTGCACGGTGCTCGCAGGTTCTTAACTGACCATTAGTCCGTTAATACGCCAAGCGAATTAATTGCATCCTAAGTGAGTTACTTAGCGTTCGAAATAGAGAAATGTCGAGAGAGTATACGAAAAAGAGAAAGAGACAGAGAGAGAATGAATGAGAAAGAGAGGGGGGGGGGATATCAGGTTGTTCATAAAATCCAGTTCGTTTTCTCCCCTCATCAACTAACTGGCGATCGTCGTGCAACGCTCGTGCGTTTTGCGCATAAACGCAATATTAAAGACAATACAAAAAAAAGCAGCTCGCCAACCCTCCTCTCTCCTAGGATAAGCTCGGCAAAGGTTGTTTTTTTTCATCCCCTTTGCTTCTTCCGATTTGTTTGGCTCGTCGTTGTTGTTTTCTTTTCGAAATTCACTCTCACATTCAATTTTCTTCTATACACCACTTAACTTGCATCGTTAAAGAGCAACGTGGGGTTATAGCAATCAGGATAGGAAATCACTTACGTCCCCCCCCCCCCTCCCTCTCTCTCTCTCTCCTCTCTCTCTCTCTCTCTCTCTCTCTCTCTCTCTCTCTCTTCTCTCTCTCTCTCTCTCCCTCTCTCCCCCCCCCCCTCTCTCTCTCTCTCTCTCTCTCTCACACTGCGTGCGCGTACGCGTGCGTGTGCGAGGTGATGTAGCTGGGACGCACGAAACTAAGTGCATGGGGGATCGGGAAGTGTGGAGCGAGGGTTAATGAATACCATTTCTCGATGCACATTCCGAACTGCATCGCGCACCTCTTTCCCCTTCAATGAGAATTACACACCTCGTGGGTATGCCTGGGTGCAAGCGCGCGTGGAGGGGACGTTGACAAACGAAGTGGCCAATAGGCGCTAATTAATCGAGCTCAATACTCATGGTTTGCCGCAATTAAACATCCAATATATACATTACATATTACATATATATATATGCCTATACATTATGATTGTAAAATGTGTTTAGCGTGTATGCGTGTATAATATCAATGAGATGCAACCGGAAATTTGTAAAGCACGTTGAAGAGCTATAAAGTATCATACGTGTGTGTACGTGGGGATTTCAATCGATATTCGTATCAACGATGATTTTCATTGATCAATTCGAGCAATCTCGCTGAATAATTTCACGTAAAATCGAGCAATATCCGCTTGTAATTTTGCAAGCACGGGCAAAATATTGGGTAATCAAGTTGTGCGATTGTTTGCTTTTAATTTTTGCGAAAATGACTTCAGCGCGTTTCGCCGAGCAATTTTAAGGGACGAGTAAAAACGGGTGGACGCGAACGACGAGAGGCGATTGGGTTAGACGAGGAAATTAATTAATTTTCCGAGAAAGCGGCCGAAAATATTCAACAAATTGATCACGAAATTTTGATAATTAAAGCCCCCTTCCACATACATCGAGCGAGCTGTACAGCCTGGAATAAATAACGAGCTCGTTTTCCCCGGATCGCAAAAATGTCGGACTGGCGATAAATTAACGGTGAGAATGCTTCGAAAAAACACATGAGCACATGTGAACAATGTATCGCGAATTTGTCGGCGTGTACACACGCAGGAACAGTTTTATTTACACAAAAATTACGGTTTTCGTCCATTTTTGCACAATTTTATCAAGTAGTATTATTTACGAACGTGTATTTATTGACATTAAATATGACGTTGAAGTTTGCATCGTTGGAATGCAACGATATTTTTGCTCAATTTCCATTTCTTTATTGTTATACTTGTCCAAAGCCTTCTTTTTGTGCAAATAGACGCAAAACTCTGATAAGAATACGTAAAAAAAAACGTTTGAGTGATTCCGAGAGCTAAACATATTTGAACATCGAAAGGAAGTATTTTTCGTTGCATTCCAACGAGACTTCAACATCATCACGACAGTACGGCCCGCTCGCGACAGTTCTTAATTAGCATACGCATACACGGATATGGTATTTCTCGCATGGAATTTGCCGATGAACTCGATTCTCG